>DVZN01000594.1:0-12432 GCA_018237365.1 Caria ino melicerta
CGTTGTAGGAGTCCCACGAAGAGTAAATAATGTAATCTCGGGTTGAGCACTCTGCTCGCCCAAAAACGTCCGGTGACATTGCGAAGCCACTCTGGCTGGCAACTATTGTCATTTCGAAAAAAAAAATAAAGACACAGGGGTACATAGATATTATCAATATATATTGACAAAACAGATATACAATGTGAATGTGGTTGGCTGGTACCATGTAGATGACTAATAATTGTACTGGTGGTATATTTGATACTGTTTGCCGTCGCCGCTTGATGAAACAACTTGTACTTATTTCACTTTATTATAATTGTTATTATATTACAATATTTCTTTGCTAACTAGTTTCGTTTTACTTAAAAATATCCTCAGGGCTCGAACTTATATATAATTTCAAGTTCAAGCCCTGAGGATGTTTTAAGTAAAACAAAACTGGTTAGTGGTAAGTGTTGGATTAATATAAATTTTGTGCTTTTTTTAATTATTGGAAGGCAAACAATCAGACGGAGTTTCTGATGGTAAGAAATTTACCCCGCCTTTATACACCAAAAGTGGTAATGGTGCGTTGCCAACCAAAGAATGAGATGCTAGGTCTCGTGTACGTTTACCTGCTACTTTACCCCCGAAAACCGAACATGTCAACAGCAAGCATTGACGGCGGCAGTAATAAGAAAGGTACCCCGGATGAGCCGCTAACATATTTTAGTTTCAAGGATTTCCTTTCACAAAAATAAGGATCTGGAATAAAATTTTATTTCGCTCATATTCAGGCATACTATTTCAAAAACGTAGTACAAAACTCAACGAGTCAAAGCAAACGTAGAAAATTTAAAAGTGAAATTTACTTAGAGAGCTCGTTCGTGCAAATCGAACCTCGATCCCCACCTCAGCAACTCCTTTAAACATACAAGGTTTTCAGTTCACAGACTGTTGAGTAAAATATTCTATGAATAATTCACGTGATATAACATCAGGATGCGAATGAGATCACTCGATGTGGAAATACAAGTATGTAGTTTGTTGCATTAAAATACCTTAATTGAGTTTTTTGATTTACTGTCAACATTTTATTTCCATATTTTTGCATTTTATTATTATTCCCTTTATTTTTTATATTTATACAATTAATATAAAAAAAATCTTTAAAAATATAAGTATAAAAAACAGGTATATGGATGAAGAATGGATGATGCAAGATTGAGTAAACAGATATACAATGTGGATGGCTGTAGGTACCCGGGGAGACCTAGGTTGACATTCCACGATCAAATCGGCCGTGTATTATCCGAGGATGGAGTCAAGAGTCTCCGAAACCGGCGTGTATGTATGAAGAGGGTAATGAATGTGGAGGAAGCTAGGCAAGTATGTAGAAGTCGTGACACTTGGCACTCGATACACTCTGCTTGCCCCGTAAGGGACTTGGCGTGAAGATATGTAAGTATGTATTTTTAAAAGCTTCAAGCCCGTGCCTTCAATGACTTAGTGTTCGACATTTTGAGGATGAAATCAGTTTTTTTTATACTGTACTTTTGTTCAACCGTAAAAATGTGACAGTATAAATACTGTTTTGGACATTGGACACCCTACATCCAACCTAAGCGTACCTTTTACCATCTACTTGGCAGGGAGACAGATGGTCTTTCCTACATACCGGGACCAACATAAGGAAATAATTACTTATTTTTCGTTCTTAGTATTTTTCTAATATTTATTTAGTATCTTGTTTTAATAGACCATCTGCTTCCTCGCTAGACAGCTCGTAAAAAAAGGATAAGTAAAATGGGTGACTACCGACAAGACCATTGAGGTAGAGGGCTGTGCAACAACTTACCCGGATTGGGATCCACCTATTTATTAGGATCTTACTTATTCCTTCCACATCTTACTTATTCCTGCTGCCATAATGATAATGCTTGGCACTGTAGTGTTAAGGTCTGCAGAATAGGGTATCCAGTAGACTTGCATAATAGGCATAACAACTATATGCCAGCGACGCACAACATCTATGTTGTCTATGGTCCATGGTTGTTTCTTACCATCAGGACATCTATATGTGTTTTGTTTGTTGTATACTAAAAAAACAAATGTCTATAATAAAAGCCAATTATATCAAATATAATAATAATTTTATTTGACAAAAACAGTAAGAAAGGAATTCATGTAACCTTGTAATATTTACAGGCTTAAAGAAAGACGGACAAGCGATGTATTTGAAAAACTTGCTAAAATCAAAAGGTTCTACACAACTAATTTTTAAATGGCATATTAAAAAAAGCCTAACTAGTATGGTATAGGCTACCCAAAACATGAACTGAGCTCAGTCTGTATAAAGTTATCAAGGGTTTATAATAGGCTGCGACATAAAAAAGCTTAAATAATGATGGTTCTCTGAAATCTGAATGAAATTAGTGCTTAAACACCATTAGATAAAATATGATGGGTTTTAGTAATTAATATTAGAATAATATTTAACACAATAATACACATCCCCTCTGTGGTCTAGTGGTGTCGGTGTCCGACTTTGACGGGAGAGGTTCCGGGTTCGATTCCCGGTTCGGTCAACTTGTTCTATTCATGAGATTCTTCATATTTTCTGAAAAACATAATGTTGCCTGGGATTTGATTTGTACCCGATTGGCGACGGACTTGCCACTCGTCTCATCATAGGACCAAATATCGTCGGCTAGTCGTATGTACCTCTGCCTACCCTTTCGAGGATATATGGGCATGACGGTATTCAAAAATCATTCTCATGCTGAAAAAGTCTTGCCAATCTTAAATTTAGTCTCTCGATTCCTAAGATGTATCCATGTGCCATCTGAAGTTACTGCATATTTAGGAGGAGGGTGTCTATGTCTATCCCTCACTAAAAATGATTGATTCGAATCAAATTTAACACTGCATCTACAGCCAGCTGCCTTTTGGGAACAATAGTATATGCTTTTAGCGTGATTATTCTGTGAAAATGTATAACCTTTATACATCAATAACATCTTGCCACGAAGAGTCCTAATGAATTGATAAGTTTCATCTGCAAACCAAAATAAAGTTGTTACACTAATAGTAATCTTATACCTTCATTTTAATTAAAAGTCATTAAAAACGTATATTATTAGTTGTTATATAAGTTGGATTTCATTAAAATAAACATTTAATTGAATAAATATAATACTAGTTTCTTTACAAGGAAGACAGAGTTAACTGAATGTTGATAATTAAAATTAGTTAATTAATAAAATAAAACTCTGATAAAATAAAATTAGATTTAACCTATTAAATTTGTACCTTCATCTAAATAAAAAGAAAAAAG
Organism: Caria ino melicerta; assembly: GCA_018237365.1. Classification (NCBI taxonomy): domain Eukaryota; kingdom Metazoa; phylum Arthropoda; class Insecta; order Lepidoptera; family Riodinidae; genus Caria; species Caria ino. The sequence goes on from DVZN01000594.1 coordinate 3,302, forward strand.
ACTTATGAAGCAGATTTTCAATATACACAAAATTTTAACATTACAAATTAAATATAAAAAGGTGAATGCTTTTTTAACACACAATTATTGTTTATTTAGAAATAAATAAAAAATTACAATAAATTATAAGTATTATGTTTTTGTAATTATTCAAGTTTTATTTAAACAAAATTAATTTTAGAATAGGTAGGCAATTGACCGCATTTTACCTACCTAGAAACAGTTTATTCACTCTGGCCTTAAAGATGGCTGGATTATATTGTGTCGGAAACACACTTGTAGGCAGAGAATTCCACTCCTTAGCCATTCGCATTAGGAAAGTGGAACCAAATATTTTTAGATAAGTGGAATAGTCACATAAAATGGAAAAAAATATAATTAATATTGTTATAGACATAGAATGTTAACGTTGGCATTGAATTTTTATATACCTAGAGAAATGGTTTAAAGGCATACATAGAATATTGATAGTCAGACATAGAACATTGGTGTTAGCTATGAATTTTTAAGAAACGGTTCAATGTCATCTGACTTACAATATGTTTTGCAGTATGTAACAATGTATTTATCGTTACAGATATTTTTATTTAATATAACTAAACAAAAACTCTAAAAATAGTGACTTAGAATGTTTTAATATTCTTCGATTCAACTGAAGATTCAAATCAAAAAATTATTTATACAGCATAACCAGCTGATAAATAAAATTACTTAACTAATGTTTTGAAATTTACCTCACTTGGTATACTTTAAATTTTTTTCACTTTTTTTGGTAAATTTTTACTCATTTTTTTAAAAATATAATATAAAAAAGTAGAATATTTTATCTACTTATCCTAATATACTCATTCTAATTTTTTTGCTTGGTTAGCCAATTTCTGACCCTTATTAACCTTGAATATTTTACAGGCCATGTAGATATCTAATAGTATTTCAATAGTAATTTAGTTGTGTTTACCACAAATACTATCATCAAATATATATATATATATATATATATATATTTAAGAAGTCAAAAATATTGTCAAAACTTGAACTATCAATTGGTATAATTCCTGTACACAAAGTGATGCATAAATATTATTGTATAAGACAATTATTTTACATAAATATCTGTGTAATATATTTTTTATATTTGCGTCCACTAAATAAAAAAGTAAACGTTAATACAGAGATATTAAAGACATCATAATTAATATTTTCCAAGCAAACATTTTTACTTGCTTTTTGATGTCATAACGTCTTATAAATCAATAACTGTCAGTTGCATGCACTAAAAAGTCTCCAAAATCGGCGTGTATCGCCTTACTCGCAGGCAGAGAGTATCGTGTACTCGATACTCTCTGCCTACCCCGTAAGGGACTTGGCGTGAAGATATGTAAAATTATGACTTTTTATCACATTCAGCTAGCACTAAGAATGCAAGAGAAATCGCGGAACAAGTGATAGCGAAACATGATCATCCTAGTACACCTATTACGTTATCACATATAAATATTAAATCTAAACTAGCTTTCCAGGCAACCAATTTTTATTTGTATTAATTTTTAGCAAATAGTTAAAAATTAAAAATACATTACAAAAACATTCAGTTATTAATTTATATACAAATTGTATATTGTACACAAAACATTACAATGCGCAAGAGTATCTTTAAGGAGGGATATGTCTACCAGTTTTCTTAAATTATTGCTTCAATAATAAACTTTGTACATTATGTTTTGTGTATCAAACCACCTTAAGTATAAGATTTTCATCAAGATGACAAATATATTATAATTATATGGTATAAAAAGTAAAAAAGGAAATTTAAAAAGTATCAACTTACCTGTAACAACAGCTTATTATTTTGTTATATATATACAAATCTTTTCAGTATGTATTTTACTCTCTAATCTATTTGGTATTGCAATTCTTAGTGTTACTTATAAAACATAAAATTAATGAATTCGGTAAAAAAAGACTAATGTCAATATTTGATGTAATAAATAAAACTATACCTATATAGCTTCAAGTTGATATCTAATTTAAGATAATGTAGGTGTTCGTAAGTATTGTTGGAACCTGGATCCCTCAGAGATTTTAATGAGGTTACCCTCGGCTGATAGTAAATATTCTTCTTTTTCATGATCATGATAATAGAATCTTTGATCAATAAATTGTTCATCAGTAGTAATCTTTACTCTTGCCTTACAATTCCTGGAGAGGCGTTTCGAACAATACCAATTTAATCTATTTGACCGAGTGTATGTAAAACCATCAAGAAGAAGAACAATTCCATTTCGATAACCAGCAAACACTGTTCTTTCTAAAATCAAAATAAAAATTACACAAAAACTTATTTAATTATACCTTCACAAATAATGTCCCAAGATAGTAGTATTACTAACAAAATAACAGTATTACTTCACATCGGATGTGAAACTGATATACTCATTGACGACCAGTACATCTATTACCTGTATAAAAATATACCTGGGTAAATATTTGTAGTAACCCAAAAAATTACCTCAAATTGATATGAACTGAAAACCTTCTTGAATGAAATCACCTGATAGATTTTGTAATCTGAGACCTAGACCAGTTTATAAAAAGTAAAAAATAAGCAGGAGATTTGCGTAGCTAAAAATAACCAAATTTTGTCGCTGCCATGTTACACTTTATGTATTTATCTACCAGCTGCACTTAACATCCAAACTTGTATAGTACTTGTATTATCACAGAAATTATAGTGTAATAATAGTAAACACCATCAGTTTATATCTATTTTATCTAATTTTAAATTAAAAAAAGGCAATATTAGACTTTTATGTAAGTCCAGACACATAGATAAAAGGTTACTCTTTGGAAAATACCAATCAATTATGATTTAAAAAAACAAAGACAATAATTTTATAATTTATTTAACACAACATAAAAACCCCTTGTTAACCTTTCTGTATACAAGTAGCTAGTAACTTTCTCCAAAACAAATGTAGTTAGTACCTCAACAGCTTGCAATAACATTACTTTTTATTGATGAATTAAAAGTATTTTATGTGACATAATAATAATAATACGTAGCTCACATAATCTATAGAAGAAACAAAGATTTTGATAGCATTTAATACACAAAAAAATTATACATAATGTTGACAAAACAGTTTGTTTTGTTTTCCTTGTTTATAAACAACATGTCAAATCTCACTTTAACACTAGTTTATTGCCTAAATTTTTACATGAGATGAAATACAATAAATTTAATAAAATATTTAATAAGTTTACTTATATATACAGTAAAAGTTTAAAAACTTAAGCCTAGGTACTTACCTGACAGCTTCTTCTACCAGTTTAAACACAAACACTGCACTTTATGCAATAACCACATTCAACACATATAGAGAGATATTAAAAAATAACACCACAATGCATATTTACAAAATAAAACACTTATATGATAAAAACAAACCAAACGCTTGAAATATTAACATATAGGTTAGAATAAAGTTATAGCTATATTGGCATTCCCACGCACTTAACACATATTGCACCGAAACTAACACACACGTAGAGTCCCATGGAAATTAAAAATTATTGCTAAACGATTAAAGAAATCATTTTTTAAAGTTTTTGTTTAGCAAAACACTCAATTTTTTTGACATTTCCAAAACAACTAGTGATGTCAACAAATTGAATCAACGCATCGCTGTCATTTGTAACTAAAATTTTTAGCATGGGACATTACTATCTAATATAGAAATTATCTTGTTCATAACTAATATTTACCTGATTTTTAGTAAAATTATGGGTTACCATGATTTTACTAAAAATCAGTAAATCACCACGCCTATTATACCCTAATGCACCCTAACTACTAAAGTGCAAAGTAGTAGGTAGCTAGAAGTACTCCAATTATATCAGTCCACTGCTCGCGACCTGAATCTTGTGAAATAATATTAACTACTTATTAAGTCATTTTTCGATACTATTAGCATATAAATTATTTAATCTCAGCCAAGGTTTAAAATACTTTCTTAAGTACATCAAAAATGAAAATGGTTCATGTAAATGGGCTATCCGTATTTCGACTGCAAAGTGGAACTCAAATTGTAGGTGTATGAGTTGCTTTCCGTCCAATAAAATTATTGTTATATCTGTAAACATTTTTTTAAATAAGTACTACTGCATCTTGTATCCAAAAATTTACTTATACTTAGATGGTAATGAAGAATGAGATACGATTTTGTAAAGGGACAATATCATTTGATCCTCTAAAAACTGATTGTTCTTTTTTACATGTGCACTTATAAAAATAAACAATATGTTATTTTATATTTCATCTTTATATTAATTATTGCATCTATATAAGTTGATCTATGGATAAACTATAAATGAACTTCATTTAAGGTAACATAATAATTATGTTTCAACAAACTCTATTAATATTTGGTTTAAACAAAAATAATATTTGATTCTCTTTTTTAGTTATTGGCCTTTAATTTTGTACATTAGATGATTTTTATTTTAAGTTTGCCTTTTAATATTGATTACCTTATAAATACCTAATAAATACATTTCGATCTATATTATAACTAAACTTTAAAATATATTTGATAAAACTAAAAATAGAATTGAAATTTTTGTTATAAAAAAGTATCTATAAATTTATGCGGTACTTCGTGGATTATTTAGTGATAAGTTTTTATATTTAAATTACTAATAAAGATGATATGTTAACAAAATATAAATCTTTGATTATCAGTGCCTTTAAATTGTTCCTTTCCTTTGATTTAATAAAAATAAGTACTCAACATAATTATATTGAAGAATAGCTGTTGCCCGCGGATTTGCACGCATTTTTATTTTTAACAAATTATTCTCAACGACATTTGACTTCACTTTACTCCACTTCACCCCGCCAAACCTCACGCAATCCCACCTTTAATAAAACGGGATAAAAGTAGTCTACAAATGGAGGAGCGTGGGAATTGGTTGGAAGTGGTGGGGACAACCCACCACTACCTCCACCCCAATGTACAGAATTCACTCTACTACATTTTTATTACATGTATAGATTATTTGATAAAGACAAAAAAATAACTTATATAAATCGAATTATTAAAAAAAAATTACAATATTGCATATTTAATGCTCATTTCTCTTAGGTTTGAGGACCAACAAGAAACAATCTGAAGTAATTTTTACATATAATTTTTTACGTCGTTTTAAAAAGATTAAAATATCTATTGATTTCATTTAATTTATACATACATATCTTCACGCCAAGTCCCTTACGAGGTAGGCAGAGAGTATCGAGTGTCACGTGTCACGACTCCTAGATACTTGCCGAGCTTCCTCCACATTCATTACTCTCTTCATACATACACGCCGGTTTCGGAGACTTTTGACCCCACCCTCGGATAATACATACATACCCTTTATTTAAATATAATACAATAATTTAAATACGGTATGTATTTAACTTTGTAAATAAACTATAGCGTACTTTAGCAATAAAACCGTGAATTGGTAATATTTCGTCATAATTAAAAAAGTAAATCTATGCTCGCCTTTTACTTTTTATTGAAGGCCTGACAGAAAGGCAGATGGCCTATTCTACAAAGTAGCCCGACCAACATGGGTAACATAATATGACCTACCATCAAGATAATACCTTATTATCTTAACTTCAGTAATACATAGGCAAGTAGGTATAGAGAAATGTAATGTGTATTCGTATGGCAGCATTACATTGACGTATTAAGTAAGTAGAGCAGACATTAAATTAGTCGTTAGTTATATAGACGTTTCTTTACAACTTAAGACAAACGAACGACAAAAAAGGACAACAATAGTTTTATCAACGTCACAAATTTAAAAATTGCGGACGATCGTCATTAAATTTTACCGTCATCAAAAAGTCGTTAGTTGTCATCGCAACTTGTTAGTTTCCATTTTTTATTAGAAAAAATAGTTTTTTAGCTGTCATTTTTATGCCAGATTACGAATTAGGAAGGTTTAAGTGGGCAAGATTTTTTCTTTGGCATGTCATCTCTCTTCTCTATAGCAAAAGCACAGCAGCATTATGACAGACGACAGTGTTATCTGGCTTGACAATTGACAGTGATTATTTGACGTTTCTCGACGCCTCGGTATAACCTAACAATTGTATTGTTTATTTTCTGTGTTAACAAATAAAATGGGTGATATTTACCACTACAAAAAGTTCAACTCACAGTATTTATATTTTAGAATCTACTTACGTATTACAATTTGGCTAAATACTTCTTAAAGTGTCAAGTGTTGTTAATTGTGTACAAGTGAAAATCCTGGTTATTTTGTCAATTTTAAGTTATAAGTATAGTTATGTTGTTGTGGTTTTAATTAATTAATTTATTGCCAAATTCTAATAATGTGTTAAGTGTCCTCAAGAAGTTTATACATTATCCTTGTTGACTGTTGGCGGGAAGACTTTCCAAAGTAAACAAGGTAAGTGATGACAACTAGGCGAAGAGAAACTTGTTTTTTTTTTCTAATAACTTACTTTAAAAAGTTTTTGATGTCCTAATAAACTTTATTTTATCATAGTCACGAGAAATTACTTTTAAAAAGACAAAAAATCACTTATATCTGCAATGTTTTGCATCAGTTTAAAGTATGTTTTATAACTTTGAAATCAACTACATTATTTTAGTAAGAGAGGAAATAGATAAAGCAACCAAGTATTTGATACAACCTACAAGACTAATGGGTTTCATCCAATTAAATCTAATATTTGACTCTTGAATTATGATCTTTTCATATAATGTAAAGATATTGACTTACCAAAGACATGAAGTAATGTAAATCCAAAATAAGTAAATAATTTGCTTATGATATGAGTGTCTGTCATTAATTCTAATATAGTAATATTTAAAGTAATTTAATAAACACCTGGACCTAGAAATACAAATGCCTATATTGATCACATAAATGGCTGTCCCCAGGACTAATGTTGCCAGTTGAGATTTGTTTTAAATCGGGGTAGAAGGTAAAACAAGTAGGGATTATAGACTTGCAACATATAGTATATATGGCCTTATGTCGAATACTGAATATTCGGTAAGCTTTTTCACCGAATAACCAAATATAGAATGGAATAATCAGAGATGTGAATGTGGAAAGCTGTAGGTACCCGTGAATGCCTAGATTGATATTCCATGACAAAATCGCTCGTGTATTATCTGAGGGTGATGTTAAGTCTCCAAAACCAGAGTCCATGTACGAAGAGAGTAATGAATGTGGAGAAAGCTAGGAAAGTATACAGGAGTCGTGACATTTGGAACTCCATACTCTCTGCCTACCCTGTAAGGAACTTGGTGTGAATATATGTACGTAATAATCTGAGATTGATATTTTAGCGAGTGATCTCATGAGCATTTGAAAAATATAGTATTATAAAATTACTTCATTACTTTCTATAAAAAAAAAAACTGTTGATATTGAATTCAATCTAGCAGAATATTCTCAATCTTGGTATTTGCGAGACTGGACAGATTCAATATGTCCAGTTATAGGTTCCAGGTTATTGCTAGATCCTATGTGGTTAATAAAACTTCACAAATGAAACAAATCTAAATGTCATAATATATATACATACATATATCTTCACACCAATTACCTTGACAAGTAGGCTGAGAGTATTAAGTGCCAAGTCCTCCATATTTATTACTCTCTTCATTCAAACATGCTGGTTTCGGAAACTATTGACATCACGCTTGGATTATTTTGAATAACCTCGCCAAATTGTTTGTGTTACTTATTTAAGATTGACTGAATTAAAATTTATAAAAGTTAAACACTAAACAATATTTTGACAAAATTGGAAAACTAAACATTATTTTCAAATCAAAATTGACAAAAGAAGAACAACAAACATTAGACAAGATGCTAAGAAATTCACGCCGCCTATTGACACCAAACGTGGTAATGGTGCATTGCCACCCTGAGATTAGGATGTTAGGCCTTGTGCAAAAGTAAGTTTACTTGCTACCTTACCCTCTAAACCGGTACATGTCAACGGAAAGCAATATTAGATAGCAAGCACAATACACAAGACATTATGGTGGCAGAAATAGGTACGGTGGTGATACCAAACCGGTAGAGCAGCTGGAAAACTCTTACCACCTAGTCAAAATAATGATAAAATTGTTCCGTTTAGTAGGATGTGTTTTCTATTTATTTTAGCTGAAAGAAAGGATTTGGCCTGAATTCTTCTAGGTTACAGAGATCAGATGGCAGTCACTCTGTAAAAATTGTCAAATCCCCTAGATCAGATAGTTAGAATAATAAGAGTCTTGAAGATTGAATACATCTTAAGGTTTCAAATATGTTCGTGTCAAGTCGCTGTAATCAGATTTTTCTTATTTGCAGGTAAGCCGAGCTTGTCATCATCCAGACTCTGGTAAGTTTTAATCATTATCATACAAGTAAAGATGAATTGATGATAAAATATTTAAAATGTACTTGGTAAAAATATAATTGAGATGATCTTTTTGTAACTGAAAATAGTGATTAGTTAATATTAAACAAAATAATGATAAAGGTGAGTAGTAAATTTAAAATATTAATCATACTGTGAATTTTATACTGCCTCTTACTTGTATGGAATGATTTTGTCATTAATTTGTTTTATATTAAAAAGTATATATTCAAAGCATTGACCTACAATACTAACTAGTCTGACAATATGTAAAAAAAAATCTAAAAATGTTCAGATGATATGCACTATAACTACACCTTTACATTAGCATATTGAACAATAAATAAAATTCACACAATTTTATTGAATATTCCTTACAGTATTATAAAAATATGGAGTTTTATGAAACCTCAATGTCCAATTTTATAAATAATGGATACATATACACAAACAAGTGGGTACTGCGCTGGAGGCTGTAATCTCTGTCAGTAATGTTTTGTGCTGCAATGCGATATGTGATATATGGGTTCTATCTATCTATCTATTTGGGCGGGACTAAGTGACCGCACTTAGCCTATGTGTAGGCCTTTGTGCGTTTTGTCCTGATGTTGTTACGGTGTTTAGTTTGACCACCCCAGTTCTTTCCAGTAGTTTAAAAGCAGTTTTGGTTGTTCTATTATGTTCGGCATCG
>DVZN01000595.1:0-12432 GCA_018237365.1 Caria ino melicerta
CAAAGAACAAGCATCTCAGCAGGCCGGGAGTCACAGACAGACAGCCCTTTTCGGAACATGTCTGGCCATGGACGCGACATATCACATTCTCACAGAATGTGAAGAACTTGCAGAACACGGGAAACATTTCCTGGGCAACCCACTACCGATCAACAAGCTAATGGAAACCTGGTCCTCTACTAAAATTTTGAAACGAACTGGGGTGGTCTAGCTAAACGCCATACATTAACATCAGGACAAAACGCACAATATACTGGCAAACATACTGGCTAAGTTCGGTTGCATAGTCCCGCGTAGATAGATAGATGACTTCCGCCTCGTTTGTCGAAGGGTTAGCATAATCTATACATATAAAATCCCTTGTCCAGAATGACTGACGGATCAACGCACCACCTAAACTGCTAATCGTAGATGTCTGAATCTTGAAGGGTGTCTACAGGCAACGTTTTCTTTCCATCAAGGAATCAGTCTGCTTGTTTTCCTTCCAATATTATAAAAAAAAATCTTGAAAAATCTTGAATGCAATGAAATCTGAAACAATTTATCTTTTGCAATATTTATTCTACGATCCTTAAGCACTTGTCACGTTGTTGGCCTTTTTAGAAAGTAAAATTTATTATAATGGCCTTAGCCAAAAACTTATTCCCGCTTTCATCTGCAGATTCATGATAACATTTATCATTTTGGATCTGTCACAAATTCTAACAAACGGCTGATTTGCTCGCATCTAATTACCCTGCCGAGTTCAGCAGCTATTTTACGTTGAACTACTTTGAATAATTTGGAGTGATAATATCGTCTTTTTATGGCAGTAATATGTCATTGAGTAAATCAAATGAAAAGGTACTCTATCGTGAAACCCGTATGAAACCATACTCCCCCGTGTTGGTCGGGACTCCTTTGCAGAATAGATCATCTGCCTTCCTGCTAGGCAGCTAGTAAAAGGCAAGCAGCAGAGTTTCGCAGGCGATCGCCTGGTTTGGTACCACCGCCTTACCTATTCAGTCAGTCGTGTTTTGGTTTGGAGAGTAAACTTACTTTTGAACGAGGTCGGACATCCCAATTTCAAGTTGGCAACGCACCATTACCAACTTTGGTGTCTTATATATAATTACATATACATATAAATATTTACTGTAGGTGTCTATAGATATGAATTTATCACAGTCAAACTAGGCGACGAAACGTCAAAGTCAAAGTCGTCGATGTCGTCGTATCTATACGACGACATCGACGACTTTGAGGACATCGACGAGTGTTCGCCTGTGGTTTGTTACTTCAGCAAAGGCACAAGCAGCACAATTGTTTACAATTACTCCTCACTTGAACTATTTACATTTTTACGGCTTTTCCTTAACGTGAGCTGTAAGACAATGCTTCTTATCAACTTTCATGAATTACTAGGTAAACGGAAACCCTCGTGATCTAAAATATGCAACATATGAATTGGTCGCGTTAACTTACAAGTTTGAGTTATTCACTGTTAAAAGAGACCGTATATTTGGTATAAATTTCAGTTAGATAATAGATGGAAAAAAGTTTTCAACAGACAGACAGAGACAGACAGACCGACAACACAAGTATCATGAGAATTTCGTTTGCTTACGAATACGGAACTATTAAAGGGACAAAATCTATTCAGTCACGTGTAAGAAAATTGCTAGTATATAATTAATATTTCTGGTCGTGTTGAATAACGTTAATATTAAATTTTAAATTATAATTAAATTAAATTATGTTTTTATGTAAACCCATCGACACGAACAAATGAACTGCTGACCTTGATCGTCTGGACATGTCTTCATAAATTTCGCTAAGAACTGTCTCGATCATGTCAGCTTTTAAACAAAAAAAATCACAATCCGACACATATTCGTTTAGAAAAGTACCACAGAGAGACACACACATACATACAGGCACACGCATACGCACTTAAAAGGAAGACTTATGGCACTAGTGAAGTTTAAAAACACAAAATTATAAGAAATTAAATTCAATGGATTACCAGATTATGTGGTGTGAATAACGCCAAATATATTGTATGTGCTGGCTGCAGAAACTTTACATCGTAATTTTTCGATCTTTAAAAACTCTAAATAATACAGATGTTATAGCTTAACTTGTTATTTTTTTCAGGTGAAACAGAAGATAGCCTTCTTATAAGTAAAATGCTCAAAGCTAGACCTGCTGTCATAGATTTAATTTCAAATGAAATAACTGGTGCAGTGATGGATGCAGTGGTCGATAACATACGACATTTTGCTAGGAATGTGCCAGTGAAACATTACTACACTTATGTAACTAATAAAATATGATAAATACATTTTTGTTTTTTTTTATTTTATATAGATATATTTGATAGTTCTTGATTGCTTTAACAGAATGGTTCTGAAACCTTTGTTTGTTTAAAGGCTTGCCCGGATTTGTACCATTGCCTTACTTATTCCTGCCGCCATAATGGCAGAACTTGCTGTTGACGCGTTCCAGTTTGGAGGGTAAGGTAACCAGTAAATTTACTTTTTCCCAAGGCTTTAGGTTGGTGACACACTATTACCAACTTTGGTGTCTTGAGGCAACTTGAATTTTAGCATCAGAGTCACTGTTTGTTTGCCTTCCAATATGTAAAAGAAAATAGAGAAGTTACAAAGTCAAGTGGCAAACTGGGTGGATTTAAACTATAGTATAATTATTTTATTTTTAAATTAAAAACATGTTTATTCCCAATTTAATTTGTTCTGTATATTCCAGTAGTTGGCCCCAACAATGAACAATGTAATAATGTTTAGTTTCTCTTTTGTAGTATCAACAAAATCAAAGAAACATCCATATTATCTTTTGTGGGTACTGAAATGCTAAAAATACTAAAATTGTAAACAAACAGTATAGTGGATTTGAATTGTAAATGTTTGGAAACACCCCATTATTTTCTTGCTAACACTTGCATCAATTTATTTACGCCACCCATCATTAGTGGCTTTGTGGCTTTGCGGACCACTTTTAGTACTTTCAGTGACCACTAGTGGTCCTCTGATAACCATATGATAACCTCTGATAACCAATGATAGTGGTTAAGAAACACTGATCCATCTACGAGGTCTACAGGCTACAATTCTCTCCTACCAAAGGGAATTTTGAGTACTTTTGACTATTTTTTTATAATATTTAAATGAACTTTATTTCTAGGTATGATAAAATACAAATAGACAATGATAACACTAGTTTAAGTTGAATTTTACGATCAATCATTAATTTAAAAACAGCAGCGGGTACTACCAAATATTTTACCATGTGTGAGTAGATCAATTAGGCATTTTTGGTTCATGTGAAAAACTCACTACACTATGTCATGTTGTCCTAACTTGTTGTACAATAACTGCTCAGCGAAGAACTCGTCCATGATCTCAAGCCACTTTGCATTGCAGAAAACCTTGCAAATATATCAATATGAAAATACCGTTAAACCATGTGATTACAAAAAGAAAGAAGTTGTATTAAAATAATTTTATATTAGGTACTTATAAATAACAGAAACTTAAAATTGATCAAAAAATATCACCCATGGATTCTTCAACAAACTTCTTATAAATGGCCATGAAAGTTGCAATAAATGCTTCTATATGAAATATTGGTTTATTACCAAGTCTCATCCTGTGTTCAAATTCTGCTGCATGACTGGCAATCTGACATTTCATTGATATATCGCAATTACGCATAAGATCTTTTAAAAGTCCAGCAAAAATCATATCTGGTGGTACTCCATGTATAATTAATTCATAGAGCTTCTGTCTTATCTCACCAAGCTTCTTAGGTGTTTGCTCCGACAAAATCATAGATGCCGTATCACGGATAAAGACTTGCCAATCAGGTTCAGGTACTTTCTGATCAGGGGTGAATGGATATTGTTGAACTTTACAAGCTTCACACATTAGAAGCGCACGGCGTAAGTTCCTATCAGCACAAGTTGCAATGCGTAAACCTAATTCTGAGGGAAGAGACAAACCTTCTTTTTTGCAGACCGAGTGTAAAACAGCCACTATTTCATTTTCAGTAGGTGCAGGCACTCTAATAGTTAAACATCGAGATCTGATAGCAGGAATAACTCGTGATATAGAATTAGCTATTAGGATAAGACGACACGTTGTAACATATTTTTCCATTGTGCGACGCAAAGCGTGTTGAGCATCTTTGGTCAAATCATCAACTTCATTTAAGATAACAACTTTAAATTCACGCTGGCCAGACGAGTCAATTTGATGTGTCTGAGCGACATTCTTTACTAGATCCATAATTACAACTCTATCATGTATTCCAACATCTGTTGGGTTAACTTCTATGTGGTAATTACTACTTACAGTCATAATTTCTATTTTCTTATTTGAAGGGGTCGTAAAATGCATTGTTTCTTGTCGGAGTCTTTCAACGCCCGAACCGTAAAGTTCCCGTAATAAGCACATTATTCTGGTCTTTTTACCGGCACCTGAAGGCCCATAAACAAGTAAATGAGGAAAATCACTTTGTTGAACGAGACTTTTTAACCTTACTGCTTGTTCTTTGTGGTAATCTAATTTCATCAAATCTCGAGGACGATGCTTATCAACCCAAAGGCTCATTTTGTTTATGAATTAAATTACTTTTTACTCGTGTGTATTTAAAGAAAATCCTTCTGGCTCAACAAAATGTAAACAAATCTAAATAGACAAAGAAAATGTCAAACTCAAATCCAAAGACTAAAAAGCGCGCTAAAATCAAGTACCAGGGTTACCAGAAAATGTTTTCTCCACAAAATGTTTTCTATCTATAGTTAAAGAAGGGCAAAAGAGCATCCAATCATAATTAAAAAAATATTTGATCAGTATATCCACAAGAAATAGGTAATTATTAATCAATCAGTAAGTGGAGTAATTGACCGCGTCATTTATAATTAATTGTTTTATTAGTATTTTTTCATACTTAAAATATTTTTCAATTAAATTTTTGATATAACTTTAAAACAAACATCCAAAAACCCTTAACTAAAACGATTTCTTAAGCTTATTTAATGAAACAAACATACATTAAGATTTTTTTATTTAAATCAAAATTAAACATAATATCGAAGTTACCATAATTGGTCCAACCATGTTGTTCCCCATCTACACGATTTATGGTTGTGGACCGGTTGTGGAGAGTAAGTCGAGGCGGCTACCACCAGAGGGTTTTTGTGATTTGTCGCTCTATCAAAGTAGCGTCGCGACGCTTTTTTGAAGTGCTTTGCTAGCGTAGGCGTTGCGTATGTACTACGGCGAGCCTGTGGCAATACGCATAAACTTATTTTGGACAACTTGTAGTCTGTGTATTTGTTTGCTGTCCGCGTGGACGAACGCGACGCTCGCGTACGCCAAGATAGCAAAAACAATAAATATCTATATGGACAAAACTTTGCGATAGTATATTACGCTGGTACTTTCTTTCCCTGCCATCATTATATTTAACGAAGATGTTACCATAAAACATTCTTAATTATTTTTATAATTTATGTGAAGTTAGCCCAAAAGAAACCGTAAAAAGCGAAACTGGTTGGCTTAAAAAATAATTAATAAAAGTTATTTGTGGAAAAATACAAGTGCGCGCTTGTGTTAAACTTTACGATCACCGAAATGTTGATAATAAACAGGACGTATTTCATCTAAGATTATGATAATCGCTAAATTACAGTTGGTAAGACACTAGCTTGTTTTTACTTTTGTGAATATCTGAGTACAATATACTTAAATATCACCTTAAAATAAAATTGAAGTAAATTTTTCTACTCATCCACATGTTTGGAATCCATATCCTAATAAGGAGCTACGAGTCTACGAGTAGTCCCTTGATGACATAGGCCTAAGACATAGGCATAGGTAGCAGAACCACGAAAAATTAAAACAAGAATTAAATTTATGTAGGTACTACCAACAGTGGCGTAACTAGGTGGACAAGTGCCCCGGTGCAAAAAGAAAGAATCGGGCTCTCACCCCCTCTTTCCACGTTGCATGAACTTACATTGGTTTTTAAAATGTTTGATAGGAATAATATAATACAGTGAATTCAAGTTATTTGTCATAAGTAGACTACCTCCCCAAAAGCTTAGCTTAGAGTACTCTCTGATCGTAGGGGCCCTGGTGCACTGACTACCAAGCACTACAGCCGAGCAACACAACGCATGCAACGCACACATTGACACCGGTTGGGAGGAGAATTGGTCCAAACCGGTCCGAAATATCGAAACTGGACGAATCACACAAAGCAATCTAACCTCAAAGTAAGCAAACAATTTGCTTGTAATGTGAGTGTTAGTAATGTACATTATACATAGAAATACATATATAAATACCAGAATAAATTTAAAACCAGAAATGCGATCGTCTATGTTCATCACACAAATGCCCAGCCCCTCGGGAATCGAACCCGAGCCTCGCTATTCATCAAAGTGTTAAGGCAATATTATTGCTATCATATGCTATGCTAGTAGACTGAAAATCGGTTATAACGAAATAAAAGTCGTGCAAAGAATACCTAATATTGTTTGAAACTGAGGAATTAATCGCCGTTGCCGAAATCGTAGCCGTGACCGCTGAGATTAGTTAAATACATTTTATGCAATTGTATACGTCACGTAACGTAAAAACCAATGTCCGCTCTTCGGAAAGGCCAAGACTTTGTGTGACAGTTTTTCCTTAATTTGGTTTTTGTCATTGTGTATTGTTTACAATTGCGAAATATGCGGACTTTATTACTCTACATTCTATAACAATCTGAATGCACTTAAATTCATAGGTTTTTCAAAACCCTAGATATTTTTAAAATACTAGATACGTTATATTCGCTAAAATGCTTTTCTGTGTGTACAAAGCTTGAAATAATTATACAACTATCGTAAGATATATTTGTTTTCACGTGTAAGTATTAAAATACACCATTTTTACTTATTTCATAGAATAAAATTATTCACTTTTAAATGTCAGTTTGTAGGCGGGTAACGTATCTATAGCTTTTTATATATCATAGTTCAAATCCCATCAAAATATTTTATTTACTACAACGTGAAAACGTCTTAAGTTTTCAGCTTCCTAGGAAATTTCCTAGCTTTTGCGTTCAGAATTTTTTAGAGGTACCTACTTGAATCCTGAGATAAGATTTTAGCAAGATATCGTAATAAAGTAGGTGCGCGACAAATACCAGGAAGCATGTCTATACTCGAGCACATTACCTGTAATATCAAAATAACCGTATTTTAATGACCGCATGAGAAAGTTGGAACGGTGTGTTCAGCGACTTGCTTGCAGTCACCGCTTTTCCTATTTCTGCTGCCCGCGCCTCAATATCAGTGTCGTGGTCGGTACCATCTCTACCATAAGGGCACACGAGGCCAGTGCCCAGGGTCCCAATCCACAAAAGGCCCCCAAAGAACTGACAATTTCTATCACATTTATTACCAAAACATTTTTGCCGGGACATTACAAATGCTTCACACAAAATTTGAAGATTTTGCTCAACAGGAATCCCAAGAACCCATTATCATAATCGCAGTTAACCACAACACCAGCAGCGCAGTAATCTTCGGTGATATCATTGTATAGCATATAATATTTGCTTACACATATTTAAAACTAGCTGAATCCCGCGTTTTTATTTTTTTGCACGGAACCCAAATTTTTTTCAAAAATAAAAGTAACCTAAGTTTCTCCCTATTATATCAGTTATCTGCCAGTAAAAATCCCGTCAAAGTCGATCCAGCAGTTTCAGAGATTATCCGGAACAGACAGGCAAAATTGTAAAAAGAGTGATTTTGGTATATGTAACATACTCGTACAAACTCTGTACGAGTTTGTACGAGTCCATATCCATTTAGTAAAAAGAGGTTATTTTAATATTACAAACATACACTCTATTTTTATTTATATGTAGGTATATAAATAGATAATAGTGAAAAATTATGGTATTATTCGACTTCTTTACATTCCAAAAGGGTGCCCAGTGACCCCAGGACAGTTTGAGACGGCGCTGATCGTGTTCCTGACCGTTACTTTGCGGAAATCCATTAAGTATACCGGAAGAAAAAGTCTCTAATTCATTAGTTCCGCGGACGGCGGATCTGACCAGGCTTCCTTCACTGTATGGGAGGATTTGCCGTTAGTCGCCAGCCCGCCGAATTGGTGACTAGTGTATGTTTACTGTATTGTCAATACGGGAGTCACTGCTAGCCATCTTCCGTATGGCCCATAATCGCCTTGTACACAGCGTTCGGGCAGACAGGTATGACACAAACCAAAACGATTACGGGGAGTAATCGTTTTGGTTCAAGTATATAACAATTCTACCAACTAACCAATAATAAATTACCAATTTAAATGCATATTATGTCGTTCAAGTTCCAGACCCATTCAATTAGATTTCCTTTCGGAAATACGCTGCTCTTTGCCCTACACTTTTTATTCGTTCATCGCTAATTACTAATCGACAATTATTCTCATTGAGTATGAAACATTCGCTTTGAAAAGAATTGCAGATCACGCGATTGCAACTCGTTATGTTACTTTTAAATTAAAAGCTATTACAAATGAGACCCTTTGTGTACCTACACACTCATATCACTAAAAAGTTATCAATAACTATATGTAACTTTTGAGATATAGGTATGCTCGCGTTATCGACCGCGTAAGTATATTTGTATGTTTGTTCGACGATAACTTAAGTATTTTTCATCCGATGTCAACAAAATTCGGCACGTGTGCAGAACAGCCTCATATAATTTTCAAGTACGAACATGAGCCAGATCGGCGGGGGCTAGTCGGGGCGACCTAAATAGGTAAGAAAATAAAATTTTAGTTAAATATATCGAGTTGGAAAGGGCTTGATTTGATTGAACTGTTCATATTTTTTTTAATTTATTTTTGGTTTTTAAATTATAAGCAAAAAAGGAATAAGTTTTAATACCTAATTTGAAATAAAATATACTGTTGGTTGATATTTAAACCTATCGAATTTATAGAACCGGGTTGACAAGTCACAATCTTCAGTTTGAAATAGCTATGATCCGCGGCTTCACACGCGCAAATAATGTTTTGCCATCGAATTTAACAACGTCATCACTGTAGGCTCGTTAACAACAAATTTCAAGCCTGGTAGCATTTACGCTTGCGGCTAAACCAAGGTTGGGACTTGCCGCCGACAGGCACCGTAGAGCATGGAATATAAAGTTTCATACCCTGAAGCGCCACATCGGCAACATTACTTGCAACGATGTCTGGATCATCCAGCGAGAAGTATATCTGCCCTCATGGGTAGGATGCAAAGAAGGACCGCATCCCATCCCAATCTGCCGATTTGTAGTGCCACGCGTGACGACGGCCAATAGGCTGTGATGGTAAAGGACGTGTGATTGGCACTACGCTTTGAACTAAACTGAGGTCGGACAACCCAAGGGGAGTGTCAACAAAGACCCTGTAGTTCCCGGATGTGTGGTCAACAGAAAGTCTAACAGGGAAGGTGTATGATCCTCCCCATCTGGAACACGCGTAGGTGAACTCACCAGTTGTGTCAGATCATAAGCCAAAGCAAAGTCATGAACAGATCTACCCGTGCGCCGCGTGATCCGTGGCCTGTGAACCAAGCCAAGCGGCGTGGTGGGCGTTAAAATCACTAAGTATTACGATTTCCGCGGAAGGAATCTGCTCTAGCACATGATCGCAAGTTCTTATGTTAAAACTAGATGTCGCTAAACATCTTTAATAAGTGCTAAATTAGAACCATTTTTTACTTCTACGCGGACGAAGTCGCGGGTAAAAGCTAGTTTATAGTAATATCCTATCAATAATAGGATATTTGACTTTGACGCGAGAGGTACCGGGTTCGTTTCCTGGGTCGGGCAACTTGTGTTCATGAGGTTTTCATTTTTTCTGAAAAACATAACGTTGTTTGGGATTGGAATTGTGCCCTACTGGCGACGGACGTGCCACTTGTCACATCATGGGACCTTATTTTGTCGGCTAATCGTGGGTGCATACTAGTATGTGCCTCTGCCTATTCTTTGACGATAATTGAATCCTATGTACTATTTACGGATTCCTATTCATTAAGATTTCCTTTCGGGAATACATTGCCCTTTGACCTACAGTTTTTAACGTTCATTACTAATCGACGATCCTCATTACCATTGAGTGAGTTTAATGAAACATTTGCGTTGAAAGTGCAGGTCAAAAACATTATGCAACGTGTTACTTTGTCATTCAAAGCAGGAGCTTGTAATTATGTAAACTGCTTTTGTACTTCGAATTTATTAAGCTTTATTAATACTAGTTGGCCTGTGTTTGCAAATTATCTACTTTTACTGATGTCGGTTAACATACACAACTTTTATTGTCACGTTGCCGATACGTCGCCAATATTATACAGAAATCGGTTGAAGGGGTTTGCTAATTTGCTTGGCACTAAGTAGGCAGAGATAATTAACTTTCAGTAAACTGACCAATAAGCAGAGCAGAATAGCATCTTCCTATGCTCTGCTCGTGGGTATCGTCAAAGGAAATTGTAGGCCTCTCCAGAAGGTGCGTAGCAGCGGCTGCTCCCGGAGAAAACACAGTCCGTAAAAACATACATTGCGGTCACCAACCCGCCTGCCAAGAGTAGCCACTATGGACAAAACCCCCAGTAATAGTAAAATAATAATAAATTATCTTAAAGTACAACATAAGGAAATAGTACAAAAAAACAAGAAAAAGTTCAATTCTAAATTTTAATATCTAATTATTGTATAGAAAGACAAGAATCCGGACTGAGTTAACCTCGTAACATGCATCTCCTGGTCCTCAGCCCTCAACAACTTAACAATATCATGTGTGTGTATGTGCGAGTGTGTGCCGTGTGCATGTGAAAGCGCATAAAGGTATATATTTGGGCGTGCGTGCGTGCGCGTGTGCGTCTCTCTCTCTCTCTCTCTCTCTCTGTGTGTGTGTTTGTATGTGTGTGTGTGTGTGTGTGTGTGTGTGTGTGCGTGTGCGTATGCGTGCGTGCGTGCGTGCGTGCGTGCGTGCGCGCGTGCGTGCGTGCGTGTGTGTGTAGTTGATATAAATAAATATTTTTGTCCATAAATATAAGGTGTATTTAATTAGAGTGTAACTGTAAGATTTACAGTTTCAGTATATTTTAAAGACAAAAGTCATGATAAAATTGCCTTTTTACATTGCCTTAATAAAAGTAAAATCCAAAACAATGGGGAGGCCCACATCCAGCAGTGAATTGCAGCAAACAGACGAAAATTTGGGAAAATGGTAGGAATTTGGCAGTCCGTTTATTTTTTATGGGGTTCGCAAGACAAAAAATTGGGAACCTCTGATCTAAATTTTGTAGATCGAAAGTCTACGCCAAGCCACTATGGTTTATTGGTCAAAGGGACGCCGTCAGTACGTTCATTCAGTGTTTTTATTTGTACCCTTGTAATATACAAATCCTAATATGGCACATATCAGATCTAATTACGCCTGCAAAGTATCCAATAAATGGCGACTATTAAAATAGTGCAGTTTTTTTTGCGTTCAGTAATTATGCATACTTACGTTCAACGATCCGGCACATAACCATTTAAGCATTGACTATCTGTTTAAATACACATCATCAGAGCAGATAGAAGCCTAACACCGGACACTTGTCGAGAATTAGAATGTAGTTGAATCGAATATTGGATATTGACTAATAGAAAAATAAATATGCCGTGTAAATAGGCCTAATAGGGTCGAATAGGCCTATTCTGATGGACTACGATGAATAAATCAACCGATGGCTAATGGGTAGGGTACACAATGGGAACAATTATGTTTATTCAAGCCCGATTTTCGAAATCTAACGCTAATGTCAAAAATGAGGAGAAGAAAAGAAGAACTAATGCTATACAATTTGACGAATAATTTAAGCACAGAAACTAGCGCCTCGATATCGGATATCTCGGATGTCGTTTCTGGCGTTGTCTCTATTTCTTGTTATATCGCCATTCTGCTAAATTTGCTACATAAAAACAGCCGTCGGTAAGTAAAATTGTGGATTACTCTTCGATATCGATAATGTTGGCTCCTGCTAGCTACTCAGAAGTGAAACTATGGCGAATTGTAGAACACGAATGGAACAGTTTTTTTCGCATGCAATGAAAAGTTGCGTTTGCGTGAGCTGTAGTATGTTACTATTAAGTATTGACGACATGCAATCTACCGTATCGGTAGATACAAGCGAGCATAGCCCATATATAAAAGTGAAATTACAGCTAAAGTGAAACATTTTACAATTAAAGTTTCCCCGTGTTGGTCCGGGCTCCTTTGCAGAATAGACCATCTGCCTTCCTGCCAGACAGCTCGTAAAAGGCGAGCATAGGCTTACTTTCACTAACATCGTGATCTCTTACTAGGTGGTAGAGCTTCGCAGCGG
>DVZN01000596.1:0-12427 GCA_018237365.1 Caria ino melicerta
ATCGTGGGTTTATACTAGTACATAGTATATACCTCTGCCTACCCTTTCGAGGACATATGGGCGTGACGATATATTTACTATACTAAAATGGGTTTTTTGAAAGTATTGATACAATGTAGTAAAATATTCACTTTAGATATTAATATAAAAAATGACTTTATTTTGCTAATTCCACAGACCTACAAAACTCCATGAGAACTAGAGGGTTCATCCACTTCTCTCGGAGGTTATCTTCTGTGATATTTCCTGGGTATTAGCGAAATATGAGTTGTACATCTGTTACATGTAGTGGATTTCTACAAAGTAATGCCTGATTCAAGAATATAAATAAATAGCTTTAGAAATTACTCTTTAATTTGGCTAATACTAATGACTGAATATGTCAACAGAAAAAGAATTTGGTGTTTGTTCTTTATCTTAGTAGTTGTGAATCTTGGTACAGATAAAATGTGATCATTTTACTTAAATAACACAATTGTTTTTACTGGACTGCTTAAGAGGAAGAGGTTTTATTTTTCAAGTGTGTATGTAGACTTTTATGTAACTGCTACAGCCTTAATAGCTTAAACTGACATGTTATGAGGTTCGTTAGATTTAGCTTGATAGAAAGAATGGCAATGGGTACATTAAAAAGATGTATTTTGCTTTACTAGCTGTGTAGCAAAATACATCTTTCAAAGCTTTCTGAGAATTTGTGTAATTGGACCGCCAGCTTTCTGGCCAATTGGAGCATTAAGGTTGTTGTTGATGGTGCATGATCTAAAAGTAACTCCACAGAGTTAGAGCTGCAGTGCCCTGAGATCAGCTCCTTTAGCTTTACCAAATTCAATATAGGGCAGTCCGAAATATTCAAAACCTAATATTCAGGGAAAGAGATATTTCTAATCAGATTGACTCTTTGGCATTGAGTAGAGATGTCACCTTCTACCAAATCTCAGGGCTCAGAGGCTTATTTGATTAGATTTGTGCTGTTGAAAATAGCATTAGAACTCTAAATTTCACCATCTGGACATGTGGTATCCTAGGTATGCTACCATGCAATTCTGTAGACATTTTTTATCTTGTACTTCACCATTATGGAACCAATTATGAGCAGTAGTCTTTCTAAAACAATGACGTAGGGACCTTCAAGAAAAGATTCATTCCTAGAAGGTTGGCAATGCAACCATCAGGTTACCTTTTTACTTGTTTCTTAAAAAGATGGCAGATTTTAAATGTCGTATCGTGATATTTAACTTTTTTTTTACTAAAACTGAAGGATTTGTTCTTCCTTTTTTAGTGATAATTTTTGCTTTCAGATTTAGTTTTGTTATATTTATTGCTTGTTCCCACTATGCTATCACCTTCATTTTTTCTAAAATTGGTCTGCTTGTCCTTTTAGGCCAGTAAGCCGTCACAGTTCAGTAGGCAAGCTAATTGACAAATTGGGTGCATCTTTGCAAATTGTGTTTTATACGAAGTGATAATCTTAAACAATAAACTGGTTAAAAGCTAAAATATTCAAGACAATAATAAAACCTGTGACATTTATACTAACATGTGCCAGTGAGGGGGATCTGTTGATAATAATGAACTGAATAATAAATTAGATTATATAAACTAAAATCGTGGAGCTAAGAAATGAAGATCTAACCATGAAAATGAGTAGATAATTAACATTTGTTATCCATATTATGTGTTTCAAAAATGCCATTGTTTTATGTTTAAATTAATTGTTAGTTTGTTGATTACTATTTATTGGCCTCATTCTTCATATCTTCAAATGAAAACACTTGTACTGTTTTATACACTTATAATTATTAGTTATTAATTACATAACCTACCGTTTGCGCTTTTTACAGCATCATCAGGGCTAGAACTTAGGTTAATAATAATATTTTTATTTGTCAAGTGATGGAGTTGCCAACAGTAGATTTTTTGCCACTAAAATCGGAAATTAGTGCTACATCTAAATATAATAAATTACACATCCATTACACTTTAACTGATTATTAAATTACGAAATTACAATTATGTAAGTAATAAACATTATTATAAAACAATATCCAGTCAAATAAAAGAGAGAATAATAAACATTCTTTGAAATTATCTCAAAATGTATAAAATTAAATTAAATTAAACATAAGGAATGTCAACATAGAATAAGCAATATGCAGTCATTTAAAACAAAAAATAATAATAAAATAAAAATGTCCATTAAAATAAAAAATAAAAATTAGAAAATGAAATAATTTTCATGTCAAATATGAATAAACTTAATTGCATAAAACCCACTGTAGGTATAATTATAAATTAAAAATGTTCAATTTAATTAAAAATGTTTTTATTTTTATTTTAAAAATGTTCAAAAGGGGCGATGTATTTAGTTCCATTTGGTCATTAAGTAAATTTGGATTATTTTTTCATTTATTTATCTTCAATGCCTCTAAGGAGTTGAGCCTTTACCTTTATTACAAAAATGTAAAGATGAGAAATTAGGGTCTGGATTAAAAGTATGGCCCTCAACCCTCAGCCCTCAGATGTTTACCAAATGCAGAATAAAATAATAAATAAAATACATTCTTCACATTCCAATTTGTATACCCCACTATGTGACCTTTTGGTAGCTTTGAATTGTTATTGAAAAGAAGGTGTTTTAAAATCTAGACATATAGAACACGGGTTGGCAGTCCTTTATTAGTCTGGCAGATTTATAAGAAGTTTCGTTAATCGCATCTTGGCATTCCTTTACTGGGACACTTGAAACAAATTTTGGACATCAAATGAGACTAAAATAGCACCATCTGAAACATGTACACTCTTTATTTTGTTTACAAGCTCTAGACTATTTTTAATTGAGTTTTGGGGACGAAATTTCGTAAGAGATTTAAAAATATTGCTCGTTTCCACAGTCAAATAGTATATAGGAGCGTTCGTATATGATACCACGGGTCTTATAAGTGAACCTTCCTTGTGTAGCTTGTAATAGTTATGAAAACGAGGTATTTGAGGATTCATTATCTTCAGCTTGTAAAAATCTACAGGACTGAAAATGCTATTACATGAAATCAAAGTATTGTGAACCTGGTAATTATATTTCTAGTTGGATATTGACTTAATACGTTAAAGCTGCCCTTTTCTAAGAATTCAGTTATCCTATTATTATATTCTACTCTTGCTGCTGTAACAATCGTATTGCCTTTATCCGCCTTTGTTATAACCAAGTCATTTTCCTGTTATAACCAAGTCATTTCTCTGTTTTTTGCTATTCTCATCCATATGGGAGCAGCAACACATTTGTTATCATCTTCCCATCGTTTTGTTTGTCTTCCTTTTTTTCTTTTGCTGTCCCTAGGATACCATTCTGATATTATTTTTGTTCATTTTTCATTGCTTTCTCTAAACATATGTCCCATCCATCGCCACTTCCACGTATTGCATAATTTAACCACACTCTTAAATGTAGTTATATTTCTAATATCACTGACTCAAATTTTGTCTAATCTCTTTACTCCAATTACACTTCTTTCAATTCCATTTTGGGAAAAAATTATTTATTTAACTCATTGTTCTGTTAGTGCCAATGTTTGACAATCATAAGTCAAACATGGTAGTATACAGGTGTTAAAAACTTTTCATTTTCCTTTTATAGACATGTGTTTGTTTTTAATAATTTCACTAAGTGACCAGTATCGCTTCCAGGTGTTAGCTATTCTTCGATCAATTTCTTTGTACATTGTATCTTTATTGTATATGGTCTATAGTTGAAAATTTACTACGGAAGCCTGCCTGCCTGCTTCTTTGGTTGATTTTCATTAAGGATAGATGTTATTCGGGATAGAATTATTTTGAAAAATACTTTATAAACATTGGACATTGAGCTGATTGGAGGGTAGTTCGCAATTTCGGCTTCGTTTCTTTTTTTATGCTGCAATATTGTTGATTTTGTCCAGTCACCTGGGACTATCTCTGTTTCTATAATTTCAATATTTTTACAACACAATAAAAAACCAGTTTGTGTTGCACATTTTGGTTCAAAAAAATCACTTTACCCATATGATATCTACTTACCCTTGACCTATGTCATGAAATTTGTCATTGTCGTACAGCACACGTACTTAAGGGAATGTATATTGATTCGGTTATGAGTGTTTAAGCGTAACCTTCGCTTCGGGAATCAGAAAAATGTTAAGAACGAAAAATTTTACGGCGCCTGGTTTTACCCACGTCTCCAGCATACCGGGCTGATATGATAAAGCGCTGTGGGCACCATCCATCTAATTTATCGTTCTTATTCTTTTATTGATGACACAGCGCTTTGGTGTAGTGGTTAGCATATCAGCCCGGTACGCAGGGGACCTGGGTCAATCCTCACAGGCGTCGTAAAAGTTTTCGTTCGTAACATTTTTCTGATAAATATTGAAAGATAAGCTTACCGTTTGTTTGAATACAGGTAGGAAGCATAATTTTCAATATTTTATATACATAAATAAATAAAGAATAAATATAAATAAATATCCCTGCACAAATCGCACATATTGATCTAACCCCAAAGTAATAAATTATTTGCTTGTGTGTTAGTCAACGATATATACATAGAAATACACATATATATTTAATAAACAGTATAAACACCCAGATTCAAAAATGCGAACGCCTATTTTCATCACACAAACGCCCACCCCGTCGGAAATCAAACCCGAGTCTCGCTACTTGTCGACGCGGTAACGCAACTACGCTACCACTTAGCCAGCGAGACTCTTTGCTGTCCACTTTCTACAACTAGATATTTTGTCAGGTTTTCAGTCTATTTTATCTGATACTAGCTGTCCCAGCGAACTTCGTCACGCTAACAACCCATAAATATTTGTGATAAAAACTACCCTATTTTCAGCTTTCATATGTCCAACAGTGGACTTCTATAAGTCCACTAGTATATAGGACTAGTAATAGGACTTCTATATGTCCAACAGTGGACTTCTATAAGTCCACTGTTGGACATATGTCTGTTCCATGATTTTCCATTATGGCCGGTCTGATGCTGCTGTCATCTATATATGTAATGTTAACTTTTTATTCATGAATATATTTTAATACTCATTATCCTATTCCGAACGAAGACAAATCCACAACTACAAAATTCATAAAAAATTGGTCCAGCTGGTCTTGATCAAAAAATAGTGTAACTAACACGACTTTGCTTTATATATAGATATAGACCTCACATTCATTAATTAATTTTTTATTACTTTTGTTTTTACTAAATTGCTCTTTCCAGGTGGTTTTTTGAACTAAAACCTTATTACATGTAGTTCGAACTTGTATCACAGAATATTTTGTCCTAAAGTATGTTTTTTCCTTTAAGTGGAGGTTAAAACATTCACAAAAACATAGTAAGTTGTTTATATGTATGTAGTAATGCGCCGGCGCATCTTAGGTGATGTAAAAAATATTACCTCGACTGCAGTGTAGATTGTCTTGTCACAAGTGAAGTTCTCAATGACCGGCCCGTAGTACTGTGTGGCCACATTAGCCCATTCGCCTCCTCGCTCTTGGAATGTTTCTAGAACCTTCCGCACACTGTCTCTACCATTCAGGATAGGCTGGAAAACGATTTGGATATTACAAGATGATTACTATGTTACACTTACACAATATTGTGCCAAGTAAAAAAAAACAGTTCATAATTAATTTTTATACGTTGGTATGACGTTCAGGATAGCTATGTGTGTACTATCAGCCAAAACTGTGATGTGCCACTAATCCCTACGAAGGTATCTGATGCGTAATGTGCTGTCAGGTGGTACATCAAAAAATCCCGCAGATCAAAATACATAGCAATGTACTAGGCATGCCACGCACAGCTGCTACAAACGAGGGGACCGGCGAATTTCTCCGAACGTATCGCGCGGCGTAGTCAGCGACGAAAACAAATGTATACATACATACATACATCAGCCTATTGCAGTCCACTGCTGGTCGTAGGCCTCCCCCAATGTATGCCACAGGACACGATCTCCCGCTTTCATCATCCAGTCACTACCAGCTGCCCTTTTTAAACCGTTAACCGTTTATAACCGTTTAATTTATATTATTTTGAAAATATGTTTGTAATTGTTTTAAGATTTCACTTTTTCCAGCAGCCCTATCTAAGGTAGATAGGCTTTTAGGCTTAGGCGAGATTTTTTAATTCCGAGAGTGCGGCTAAAGTTCTAACCAAATTTACTTCTCTCGATTTTAATACCCCCCGAGTACATAATATAATTAGTGTCTTAATGTTGACAGGTATAGGATACATAAAATTGCCGTAATATATCTTCCCGGGCGGTCGACATCGTCGTTTAACGAGGAAGCGGCGGACCAAAGGGCCAGCCTGTGAAATTATGCGCAAAATACCCCACGGCTCATTTGTCCGGCGCTACAACTATTACACCCCATCGGTGCATCGATAAATATTACTGCGCAACTATATCAATTTGTATATTTGATATTTTCTATCGTTGGCGCTTGGTAAAACTTCCACATATTCGTATTTTAGAATGAAACGAACACTTGTACTGTTTTACGTATGTATCACTTATAATTTTGCATTATTTACATAGCCTAGGCCTACTATGCTAAAACTTAAGCTACTAACAATATTTTGGTCTTATAAACATTAATAACATTGGTAGTTGGTAGACACAAATACTTTTGAATGTATGTGTTAGAAAATGGAGTTTCCAATGGTTGTTTTTTTCCCACTAACATGGAAAAATTAACATCAATTAATTATTTGCATAGAAAAATAACAATTACTATTTAAAAATATGTCAAACATATAATTAAATAAAATATCACTCATACATTGGCTACCACTGAATCGGTTTAGATAAAACTTATCTAACTTATATTTATAACTATTACTTAGTTATTCAGTAAAATAATTTTTAAAATCAGTCCAGTGGTGTTTGATTTGTCTATTACAAACAAACAAAACCTGAAAAACAAAAAATATATAAATTTCCGGCCGCACGCTAATATCTTCATAAACACTAAAAGATATAAGCGTGCTTAAGAGCTAACTTGAGTAAGATATAAGGTTCATCAGGCTATCTACGTCCACTGCTGGACGTAGGCTTCCCCCAGTGTATAGTGTATAGGGTCCATGATCAATACACTGGGCAGGCGGATTATAGACCGCAAAATATGTTCGTTGCGGACTATGTTCTGTCCAGGAGGCGCTGCTGCCCACATCACGGGATGGCCTTAATCGCTTTTTGCGATACCCACACGACATGGGGTCATAGACTTAGATATTATATTGGTAGTGCTATTTTACCCTACCAAACACCACATGGCTACACCACTTGTATATTATGTAAAATGCATGTATATAGCAGCAAATTTTCTCTGCTTTTAAATTTTTAAAAGAAATGTCACTACATTGCGCCCGCGCGAAGCCGCTTCAGGTCCCTAGTATTGACATAAAAATAAAGTTATCGAAATTTTATATTTCTTAAATTAAGTGTCTAACAAATCAATTTGGTAAAATTAGTTTTAAAACTTTTAAGTGAACGCTAAGCTTTCAAAGTTCATATCATAAAATTCCTTCAAAGCCATCTGTGTGATTCGATTACAAATAGATTTGAATATATTAAACTCTAAATTTATTAATGTACGTAAAAATTACTAACTTACTTTTAATTAAAGATACGAATAGCTGTTGCCAGCAACTTCGGTCACGCGGGTTTTATTTTTTTATAAAAACCAGCCTTAGTTACTTCTTGCAATATCACTGTTTCGTTTGGTTCAAACGTTACATAAATTACAGCAAACAAATAGACAAAAACATACCTAACTCTGTTTTGTTATAAGTACGCTCTTCAAACACATTCGCATGCATCCAGCAAAAGCTGTTTTGACATTACAAACAATACTAAAATTTTAGTAATAGTAAATATTAATATTATTTTTAGATACTTAGATTGCAAAAAGAATTAGTCTGCAGCGATGTGGGTTGCATTATTATTTGCTTAGTACATATTTTACATTTTTTATTTTATTTTACTGTCATAATGTTGTTCGTCGCCTCAATAAAGAATATTTCCAAACAAGTACATTTAAATGTGTATTGAACTAAAAATATGAGGATATCACAGAGGAGAGACACGTAAATCTGCAACTACGTGACGTAAGTCGGCGTGTCGTAACGTAGAAATATGGAGATATTTATATAGTGATAAAATCCATTTACGAGCGAGCTACAATGCGGGACGTACCGACTTATTTCCATAGCTTTCATATCACCGGGGACCTGTGCTGTAGCGCGTGCACTTTTTGTCGATATAACGTATTTTACTCTAACCCTGATTTGGGAACATATTTTATAATATGGGTTTGAATGTGTTTATCATTAGAATTGTAGTAAAGCAGTATTCGATACTACACAAACATTAGCGAATGCGAGATGTGTCTTACTGAATAATCCTAAAGCACCATATTACAATTATTTGGGTTTCACAATGACTCGCATGGACTAGTAGCACTGGCTTACCTATTACTGCCGCCATAACATCAGTGTTTGATATTGACGTGTTTAAAGGTAGCCAGTAAAATATGTTCCTTTGCACGAGACCTAACATTCCGGCCTCAGATTGTCGACTCAACATTGCCATATTTGATGGTTATACTTTATAGGTGGTGTGAATTTCTTAATATCAGGAAATCCGTCTGCTTGTTTGCCTCCTAATATTATAAAAAATAGAGTGTAATTATATATGCAACTTCCAATGTTTTTCACTAGAACTTCGGTCCCCAGGCAGCACACCTTGTCTTGTTCTAAGGATCCTTCCTTAAAAATCCCTTGCGACGTTATCATCTTCTTCTAAAATTAACAATATTTTAAAATTAATAGAGTATTGTGAAATTTATAAAAAAAAAATAAGTGCACTTCTAATTCATCAAAAAATGTCTACTAAGTATAAACAAATTGGCTTCTGGTCGTCTGCACACCGCAGTAATTCTAGAGGAAGGTTTTTACTATATATGCCTTACCTATTTCTAACGCCATAATGTCAGTTCTTGCCGTTGACTTGTTCCAGTTTAAAAGGTAAGGTAGCCGGTAAACTTACTTTTGCACGAGGCCTAACATCCCGGCTTCAGGTTGGCAGCGCACCATTACCACCTTTGGTGTCTATAGGTGGCGTGAATTTCTTTCCATCAGAAAATCCGTCTGCTTGTCCGCCTTCCAATATTGTAAAAAAAGGTTCAAATAGGCTCGACATAATATTTTATGGTGGCCTTGTGGTACTACATTTTGTAAATTTCCTGGCTATTATAAACTTTTATGACAATAAATTTTTCCCTCTTTACATTTCTGTAAATGTAAATAAATCAAATAATTTTAAAGCAAGTCATGCTCAGAAAAGGCTCCAAATGTTTATTAGCAGTTATCTTATTTTCCCGTACATAAAATTCACACTTTATATTCGGTAACGGGAGTAAAAATGTTTACCGAATTCGCCCACCTACAGCTGGCAATACTCGTAAAAATATTAATCAAACTTTTTTACTACTTGACTTGATACTGTTTTTGACGTATTTACTTTTAACATTAAAATGCTACTTATACATTATATATTCAAGTTAAATTCCTTGCGAGGTAGGCAGAGAGTAGTGTCAAGTGAAGCGATTCCTACATATCAATACATAGTATAAAACAAAGTCGCTTTCTCTATCCCTATGTATGCTTGGATCTTTAAAACTACGCAAAGGATTTTGATGTGGTTTTTGTAGTAGATAGAGTTATTCAAGAAGAAGGTTTATATGTATAATACATGCATAAAATAACAGAGAAACACTGATAATTTCAGAAGTTTCTAATGTGATGTCTGTGGGAGACATCTATCAGTTTTGCAACCGTGCGAAGCCGGGTCGGGTCGCTAATCTTCCTATAAATTTACTATACTATAATATTACACGAGCAATAATTATATATTTATTTGTTTCGATATTTGTTTGTTCTCGAAAACAGCTCTAACGATTTCGATATGATTAAGAAAACAAAGATTTTGATGAGTTTTACAATATAAGAGATTCGCGGGTCCATAAAATAGTTTCGCCAAGTATTGGTTCGCCAAAGTATTTTTGTGTATATATACAACAGATTTGCTTGTTTAAACGTATTTGATAGATATAATTAAACCTTCGGAGCATACAGGGTAATTTCTCATTGCTAAATATAAAATGCTACTTGAAGTATTTTGCTCGTAAATAGCTTTGTAGCCAAAAGCCACGGCCGTGGTTATTCAATTGATTATATACTTATAAAGCGAGACCTGAGGCTAAAAGAATTTTCAAGCCACAGTAACTTTGCATTAAGTTTTATAAAGGTACAAAGATAAACACTGGTTATAAATAACTAAGACACGGCCGTATAAATTACTGTAAAAACAGTTTATACGTAAGTCGATTATTAGGTACATATCTACCTAAATTATAACACTGTTTAATATTAATGTTTTGTATTATTAATAAAAGTCTTTAGAAGAGAAAAAGTTTGTTCTAAAGTTTTCCTAGACGTAGTTATGTAGACGTAGTAGTAGACGACGTTCATGCCAAACTTTATCACATGCTTAACATATGATAAAGTTTGGCATGAAGAATTAATTTATAAGTTAAAATCTATGTTACCCATATAGTTTGCAAAAATCTTAGTCATATATAAAACAAAGGACATTTAGAGTAAGGTATGGGGAGACCTATTCTGAATTAAAAGAAATAAAAACCGGAGTACCCCAAGGGAGTGTCCTTGGTTCAATTCTATATTTACTTTACACTTCTTGTGTGTTTGTGCTTGAAAAAGAAAATAACATCACAGCAATTTTTGCATACGATACGGCTAAAATGGCTGTAGAAGATACGTAAGAAGAAGCCACAACAAAAATTCAAACAGTTTCAATGAAAGTTATTGCATGGACAACAAAATGGTGGTTAAAATTAAATGAATCCAAGTCTATTCACGTCAATTTTACAAACAAAAAAATTAAAGTCATTCCTATTTTCATGAATGAACAAAGAGTACCGTACTCCAACACTGTTAAATATCTTGGAATGACACTTGATGCAAAGCTTCGCTGAAAAGCACATCTAAAATAGAAACGAAAAGAGTTAGGCATGCGTTATCACTACATAGTATAAAACAAAGTCGCTTTCTCTGTCCCTATGTCAATATGTATGCTTAGATCTTTAAAACTACGCAACGGATTTTGATGCAGTTTTTATTAATAGATAGAGCGATTTAAGAGGAAGGTTTATATGTATGTTTACATGTATAAAATAATAGAGATATACTGGTAATTTTAGAGGTGTCTAATGTGATGTCTGTGAGAGACATTCTATAGTATATTTACTATCAGTTTTACACCCGTGCGAAGCCGGGGCGGGTCGCTAGTAATTCTGTCCAAAACAAACTATTAATGTATACGCAAGTCATAAGATCTATATGGACTTATGGTATCCAGTTATGGGGTTGTACCAAAAAGAGTAATATACAGTGTATACAAAGGTTTCAAACCAAAGTACTCAGAGACATTGCAAATAAATAAAATATGAAATGACGACCTCCTTAGGGACTTAAAAGTGAATTGTGTTAGTGATATTACAAAAAAGCTGAAGCTCACCAACACAGATTTCATCACCATGTGAACATCGAGGCAATCTAGCTCCTTTGATATCACAGAAACAGTGAGAAGACTGAAACTCATATTTAGAGACCCTAAGTAAAAGTTAATGGAATTATACTTAGATCTAGGTTTTTAGAAGATTAAATGAAATTAAAATTACTCATTAGACTATAGGCTAGACCATAATATAGAATAAGAGGCTAAATATAGGTTCGTATAGGTAAAAAAAAAATATTTTGGATTAAACACTTGTATTATTCGGACAAACTTTAACGGACAATACGCCACAGCAAAACTTCGCGCGGCGCGATCGGCGCTTTTTGTAGTTAAGTAAATATTAATTGTATGAGTCAATACGACACAAGCCATGAAACCTTTAAAAAAGTACCTTCACGCCTATTATCCCCCCCAGGGGTAGGCAGAGGTGTGCTAGTATCTCCACGACTCGAAAGTCCAGTATATATATTAGAACACCCAAGATTAACCAAGTTACTAGGACCCATTATGTGATAGGTGGTAATCCTATCGCCACTTCGGGCACATTCCAATCCTGATCATAACGCTTACTCAGAATAATCTGTTTTTTTTTTAAGAAAAGTTGTCCGATCTGGGAGTTGAACCCGGGACCTAAGCGGCTAGCGGTCTTAACAGGCGTACGTACCGTTACACCACAGAGGCGATACTTAATTAGTTCGCAGAATAATTGAAACATTTCGGATTATATAATCTTATCATTGTAACTGCTCGTTTTTAAATAAATAAGTCAATAAAAAATTGATTTA
>DVZN01000597.1:0-12425 GCA_018237365.1 Caria ino melicerta
GATTCTGTTGGTGCATAAGCTTGGATAATAGACAATTTTTCTTTATTTTTTTTTTCTATATACAGGTATATTTATGTTGAGAATTGCAATACGATCTAAGTTCCTCTATATTATTTATATGGTTTCTTTTAACCATGAATCCCACACCGTACTGGCCAGGAGTCTCTCCTATATAATGTAATATGTAATTTCCGTGATCTTCAATGCTTTCCCCATATCTTCTCCTTTCACTAATACCGATGACATCCCATTTTATTTCTTCTATCAGTAGTTCCAGTTCTTCGAGCTTTTCTGGGGTTCTAAGAGATAAACAGTTAATCGTTGCTATATGAAAATCGTTTGTTTTTATGCGAGTGTTATTTTTTATCTTTAGAGGGTCTTGGTCATTTTCCCCCACGATGACCAATCGGCTTGGGGGATTAAGATGTTTTCTAATTTTGTTTTCTTGTATGCTATATGGTTGTTGTGTTATCCGTTCACTGATAGTTGATTGTCATTGTTTATTAGCTGTTATGGCAGAAGAAAAAGAGTTAGATCTAATCCTCAACGCATCATAAGCTTTTGCTTTTTTGGCGTTCAATGGCATCAATGTTTGCTGTTTCTTTGATTGTGTACTCTTTCATGGTGAAGTTGACAGTTCACTTTTCCTTTTTTCGTTATTTAGGTTATCGTTTTTTCCTTTTATTATTAGTTTATCGAACTTCAGATATGCGATGTTACCTTTTTTTCTCTCTTCCAATTATTGCGCTTGAAGCATTTTCCTTTTTTGTAAGACTTCCTTTGTATTATCTTCTGCAACATACACATCTTTAAGGTTTTTCTTCATTTTCATTATTTCGATTTTTTTCCATTCGTTCACAAGAGAAAATAAGATAGGTCTTGATTTTTCTTACGACTTTTCTTTTCCAATGCGATAAATTTTATTGACTTCAAAATCTTCAAATTGTATATGTAAGTCATTTTTAAATATTTCCCTCACTTTTTGTATCAATTCTTGAGTAGAGTTTTCATTTTGGCCAAAGGTGTACTGAATCAGGAAATCTAGGAGATGATACTAAACTTCCGAAACGTATAGACCTTATTTATATATAACGTATAGAATTTAACCTTATAACTATGTGAAGAACATTTGACATCGTGATTTAAAAGTATGGTAGCGCCATCTAGTTTGAATTATAGTAAACACAAACATAAATTATCTTATACTTTCAAATGTTTTAACTTACGTGGAAGTTATACAAACTAGTTAAATATTATACGTCCCAAACATACCGCCCCCCAAGGACCAATAGTCCTTTCACAACACTCCAAACAATAAAAGAATTACATTCCAAATTTATGTAAGTATTGTATAACTTATAAAAATAATAATATTAAAAAAAAAGGAAATATTAACAAAATCAATACTATACATCTTATAATATATTAATTTGAAAAGAAGAAAATTATACATCGTGTCAAGCAAGGCATGACACCAATCATAAATTTAATCGTTATTTACAGGCAGGGGACACAGCTTAGACGCAGGACGCTGAATCTCAGAGTTCTTGTAACGTAACGTTACAACTCTTGTAACATTATCTATACCCGGGTGAACGGCTATTACACGTCCATAGAGCCATTTTGTAGGAGGTAAATTATCCTCCTTTACAATAACAACGTCTCCTGGTTTTAATTCAGGATTTTTGGTCTTCCATTTGTATCGTTGGAAAAAGTGTGTCAAATATTCTTGGGACCATCTTCTCCAGAAATGCTGGATCATTCTTTGAGTCAATTGCTAACGGCGTAAACCAGTAATTTGGGTAAATTCGTAATTCTTATCTGGAGCAGTAACTAAAGCTTCACCAACTAAAAAGTGACCCGGCGTTAACGGCATAGGGTCGTCAGGATCCGAACTAACTTGAGATATGGGCCGTGAATTTAAGCAAGCCTCGATCTGTGCAAGGACGGTGGCAATCTCTTCATAGGTGAGTGTCGCATCTCCGATCACCCGTCGCAGGTGATGTTTAGTACTTTTTATCCCCGCTTCCCAAAGTCCCCCGAAATTGGGAGCATGTGGAGGAATAAAATGCCACTCAGTACCATTGCTGGCCAGTGCATTAGCAACATCAGCATGAATCGACGACCGTTCACTAAAAAAAAATCTTTAATTCTCTTGAAGCACCGACGAAATTAGTTCCGAGGTCACTCCAAAGATGAGAACAGCGACCTCGTCTTGCAACAAATCTTTTAAAAGCCGACAAAAAACCTTCGGATGTAAGATCCGACACGGCCTCGATATGAACGGCACGCGTAGCCATACATACAAACAGGCAGATATAGCCTTTATACGATCTATGACCCCTTCCTCTAGAGACTCTTATGTTTACAGGACCTGCATAATCTACGCCTGAATTTAAAAACGGTTTTCCTGGGGTTACGCGACAAGAAGGTAATTGACCCATTAGTTGGGTTCTTGTTTTTGCATCATTACGGATGCACCGGACACAATTAGGAATATGAGATCGGACTAAATTTTTTAATTTAATTATCCAGTATTTTGTGCGAATATAACTACAGGTAATTTGTTGTCCTCCATGCAACACTTTCTCATGCGCATCAGCAACTATAAGTTTCGCTAGATGTGAATTTCCACAGATGG
The DNA here is from genome assembly GCA_018237365.1 of Caria ino melicerta. Classification (NCBI taxonomy): domain Eukaryota; kingdom Metazoa; phylum Arthropoda; class Insecta; order Lepidoptera; family Riodinidae; genus Caria; species Caria ino. Next base: position 2,642 of record DVZN01000597.1, read on the forward strand.
TAATAGGATGCTTTCTGCCATCGGGTAAGTCAGATCTTACAATTCGACCTCCAACTCTTAATATTCCAGTTTTATCAATAAAGGGATTTAGTGTCGATAACTTACTTGTATTACTAATCTCCTTATGTTTCAGAAGGGAGGTGATTTCCTCGCCAAATGCAAGAGCTTGATGCTGTCGGATACAACAAGCCACGGAATCTTGAATCTCCCAGGCAGTAAGGTAAGTTACAGACTTTCTTCTGATTGCAGGAACTTTTAATCTCAAGAACCTTCTACAATACGCTATGACTCGCTAAGTTTACTAAACTAAGTTTACTAAACGTTGAAAACTTGGAGAATAAGTCGATATCTGAACTAGTTTCCATAGGAGTCATGTGAACCTTTATTGTTTTAGCTTCAAGCTCAGTTTTATTATAAATGGACTGTGGTTTGCCATAAGGTAAGACATCATCCTGTAGCCAAACTGGACCATACTTCCATAGTTTATTTTCGATTAGCTCAGATGCTAAAATTCCACGTGACGCGCTGTCAGCGGGGTTCTGTTTGGACTGTACGTATGACCATTGAGAAGTATCAATAAGACTTAAAATTTTGGAAGTACGGTTAGCTACAAATGTCTTCCATCTGCTTGGATGGTCACTCAGCCAAGCCAAAACTATGGTCGAATCTGTCCAGGCATGAATGTCCTTTTTACTCACGGCTAATATCTCAGCAACTTCCACCAGTAGCTTTGCAAGCAGCACGGCACCACATAGCTCTAGCCTTGGGACAGAAATTTGCTTAATAGGAGCTACCTTCGACTTAGAGGTAACTAGGTGCGTATTGATTGCATTATCCACCGTGATGCAACGGATGTAAACAACTGCGGAATACGCTGCCGTGCTGGCGTCACTAAACCCAAGTAATTCTATCTTCTTATTAGTAGTCGTTGTCTGCATCCATCGAGGAATATGAAAATTCACGAGCTTAGATAGCTATTGTCGATAAAGTTGCCATTCATGCAAAAGTTCCTTAGGTAACTTATCATCCCAGTTAAGTCCAGTTATCCAAAGCTTTTGGATGAATATCTTGGCGGTTATTATGCATGGAGAAATCCAGCCTAACGGGTCGTATAATCGACAAATTTCACCAATGATTTCACGTTTTGTTTGAGGGACAGGAGAATCAATTGATAGCTTGACACAATAGTCAAACTCATCGGACCGGCGATTCCAAGTGAGACCTACAACTTTAGTAATGTCATCCCTTCCAAATTCTCTATCTGTACCAGCATTTTCTTTCAATTCTTCTAGTAACTCTATCCTATTACTTGCCCACTTTTGCAATTTAAACCCCCCCCCCTTTCTAGTACTGCGTTCATTTTTTGGTACATTCTTACCGCTTCCAAGTCTGATTGACAACCGGTCAAAAGGTCATCCATATAAAAGTCACTTTTGACTCTGCTAGCGGCTAGCGGGTAATTATGTCCTTCATCGATGGCCACTTGTTGTAGTGCCCTAACTGCCAAGAAGGGAGCGCAGGAAGTGCCAAGTTACTGTCAAAAGACGATGGTCACGAATTTCTTCTTTGGCATTTTCTCTCCATAAGATTCTTTGATAATCTGTATGTTCCTTGTCGACTCTCACTTGCCAAAACATTTTTATTATGTCAATCACACAAACACAATCAAACACACTGGGTGAAGTCTTCAACGCATGATTGTATGTCTTAACTCTGGTTGTAAGTTTGGGCCTATCAACGTTTCCTTCAATTCGACTTCGACTAGACGCTTTAAATACTACCCTAGTTTTTGTAGTCGTTTCATCTGTACGGATTACAGCATGATGAGGAATCAAGACGTTTTTATTCTGATTTGTTTCTTCAACCGGAATTTCCTCCATATGCTTAAGATCCAAATATTCTTGTAGCACTTTAGAATAATCTTGCTTTAACTCCGGGTTTTTGGCTAATCTTCGTTCGAGACTCATTAGTCTTTTTACAGCTACAGAGCGAGTATCACCATAGTTGTGTACTACATTAGTATGGAAAGGCAACTTGACAATATCGACCAGTGTCGTCTCTGCGCGTAGTTTTCTTAAAAATATCCTCACAAACTTGTTTCTCGGGGTTCCATACCTTGGAACCCATAACGTTGGGTTCAGATTCCAACTTCCAAAATATTTTTAGAATCTCGTTCTCCTCAAGCTTAATGTAAAGATTCAAGATTATATTATGGCAGGCTTGTTCCCTTTCACGTTATCCGCCCACTCGACCCGACAACACCCATTAAAATGTGTATCCTGTGCAATCGTTGAACCATTAAGGCTTCTCAATTAATCCTCTTACAGGATGTTACAATATACTTTAGAACCCAACAAGACGTCTATCTTGTTAGGTAAATTGTATTGCTTGGCCGAACCCAGGCTAATACGACCTAATTCTGCCTATTTTGGGAGGACAGATTTCTTTTGTGGTAACACTGAAGTAATATTCTTCAGAACGTAAGCCTTTACTTGTAGTTTAAAGGAGGGATCACAGAGTGACTGAATATCAACCATAACCATCATCTTCGAGGTTAAGCAATTCGGTCCTCCACCTAAACATGAAATATAGCTTTTACAGACACGACAGAAATTCGCACTGTGACCATTGCCAAGGCAATTGAAGCACACCTTGAGTGACTTAACTATATCTTGACGTTTACTGACGTCTTCTTTAGCAAATCCATCACAAGAATACAACCTATGGGATTCATTACAAAGAGGGCAAGAGATGTTTGAATTTGTTGCAACATGCGAGACCTTAGGTAAGTTGTTTTGATTGGACTTGGACTTTATTTTAATTGGCTCTATAAACTCTAGCGCGCGAAACCGAGACTCAATAAAATCTTTGAACTGAACAAATGTTAGTAAGTCGACGCTTGAATTATTAACATGTATTTCCCACTGTTTGCGAGTTTCAGCGTCCAACTTCGAGCTAACAATGTATATAATAATAATGTCCCATGATGATACATTTATACCTAAATTTGACAATTCATGTATCCAATCAGATGTGGTATCGACTAAGTCTTTTAATGCTCGAGAGGATTCATCGTTGCAATGCCCAAATAGGCGTTTGACTTAAATCGTTTACCATCTACCTATTTTGTAACATAGTCCAATATTTTTAATAATTTATCTGCGTAATAGGGATATGCCCTATCAATTGTTCTGCTTCGCCTGTTACTTGAGTTTTTAAAGAGTGTAAGCATTTTACATCGTCAAGCGCCGGGTTAATGTGCACTAAAGATATGAATAGATCCTTGAAAGAAGTCCATTCAAAGTAGTTGCTATTAAAAACCAGAATAGAAATTTTTGCCAACCTAAAAATTGACTCTTTCTTGATATCAGGCGAACCAGAACCGTTGCTTGTTGACGGTATTAATGACTTAATCATAACTTTTAACTCTCCTCTATACATCAAGTAAGTCTCATAACCAACATTAAAAATGACATGTTTCATGTAACTGCTACTGTTCAAATCTTGTTTCCCGTATTATTATATTATTGATTTATATTTATTTGTAAATATGTTTATTAATTTCTCTAAACCTTCTAACCTCGCAAGAACGTACGACTCCGTTATTTTTTCTTTAGGTGATTTTTTAAAATTATTTCTTCCTCTCTCAATCTACACACATACATATCTTCACGCCAAGTCCCTTACGGGGTAGGCAGAGAGTATCGAGTGCCAAGTGTCACGACTCCTACATACTTGCCTAGCTGCCTCCACATTCATTACTCTCTTCATACATACACGCCGGTTTCGGAGACTCTTGACCCCACCCTCGGATAATAAAACCTCCGCCTTTTTGGGACTTCGGTTGATAATAATGTAGATACTTACAACGAAAAGACTTTTAATGAACATTTTGGTTCTGGTATATTCATCGCCAACATAATCAAACTCTTCATACGCTGGGAAGTAGGGGGCTATGCTCCTGCCCTGCGTCACCTTGTTCTGCAGGATGTCCTGCTTGTTGAGGAATACTATGAGACCAGCTTCCAGGAGAAACCTGGAAATAATAAATGTAACGTTTCCAAAAATTTTCTGAAAAAAATACAATGTTTGTAATGTAAATGTTTTTTTTTTAATTAAACTGCCTGTTGCACGTGCGCTTTTTTACCAATAATACTATTTTTTATAGCAGAAGGAGGCAAACAGGCAAGTCACCTAATGGTAAGTGATCAGTACCGCCCACGAACAACTGCAACATCAGGATCATCACATTAAAAACCCGCCCCTAATGGGGAAGGAAAAGTAGGCTTCCAAAACTCTCACAAACCAAACGAAACGCAGCAGCAAGCTGCTACTTTACACTAGTCTTATGTGAGAGAGTGGTACGTTCCCCGGGCGTGCCGGCCCATACGGCTACCTACAATAATGTGTACATAGCATGGCACTACCACTGGGAAGATTGACTGATTGCACTAAAGGAATTATTTAGTTAACCAAACAACTAGATAATTCCAATAGCGGGCGATGTCATCACATCCCGACGCCGAAAACATATAGTATCAAAACTGACATGATCCAAGTTAATAATTTGTTTACTTTGGCGTTAGATCAATATATGTGATTTGTCCTGGTATATTTATTTATTTATTATTAATATTCAATAAAGGCGCTTGTCATCTACTACGGCCGTAATATTTTACTAATGCTGATGAGCAAGTGATACGAAATAAAATGAAAAATGTAACTTTATACTATCATATAAAAAAAACTAAAACATACAACTTTAAGTTGGACGGCTAACTATTTTATTGTGTTTCATATGTTTACAGAAATATATTGCAGCGAATTGAAAATACTCGACAGTTGCTAAAAAGTCAAAAAGCTGTATCCATTATCTTTTGATTAAAACTTTTCTAAACTATCGGTATATACAAAATATGTATCTATGGGCTAGCCCATCATTAAACCGCAATATTGGAGTTTGTTAATTATTGAAATTAAACATAGCATCACAAACAAAATGACTACCCAATTTATAAACCTAGAATTATAGCATATAGTATATATAGCATTGGAAGGCAAACAAGTAGCCGGATTTCCTGATGGTAAAAATTTACGCCGCCTTTAGACACCAAAGGTGGTAACGGTGCGTTGCCAACCTTAGGCTGGGATGTTTGGCCTCGTGCAGAAGTAAGTTTAATGGCTATCTTACCCTCCAAACCAGAACACGTCAATAACAAGCACTGACATTATTGCGGCAGGAATAAGTAAGTGGTACCAAACCGTGCAAGCCGCTGTGAAACTACCACCTAGTCGAAGGTCCATGGTTTTAGTGACAGTAAGCCTATGCTCGCCTTTTACGAGCTGCCTAGCGGGAAAGCAGATGGTCTATATTGCAAGGCGCCCGGACTAACACGAAATATAATGAAAATACTGTAAACACGAAACTAAAGTTTTTTTTAAACACCATCCTTTAACATTCAGTCAGAAAGTCAAATCACTAAGTAAGAAAGTGGAACTCGTACTGGCCGGCGTTTTTATGATATGGAAATTGATCTACGTTTTGTAATTCTTTAGGTAGTTCCCCGTCCGTCACGTGAATAAGGGACAATTATCAGTTAACACTTGAATAAGACCTAATCAAGACACCTGTAGGTGATTCCCCTCTCATACACAAAAAAAAAAAATATTTTGTCGCCAAAATTGAAACGTTCTAATTACTATATAAACTGAAAAAACTTTTCATTATTTTGAACCAAATTATAATTAATTTCAGATTCTCTTTTTTCAGATAGTTTATTAATTAGAATAAAAATGCGATAATAATTTAATCCCATCGATACAGTACAATTACAGGGCTTCCTAGTTCAGAGCCCGGTTCAGATTCTTTAAATACATTCAGCATAGTTTTTACAATAACATAAAAACATAAATAAATTTTCCTGAACGAGTCTTCGTAGGGACTCGAACGAAGACTCGTATTTGATACTGAAGACTCATATTATGATGGCAGAAAAAGTTAACGCGATGGATTCCTCCTAAGCTGAGCAAGAGGCTGCACAGCACGCTACCATCAGCGCGCAAAGGTCTCGTAAGTAAATGCTTTTGCATCTGTGTGCCCTTTGTAATAGCTTTACAAAATTGAAATGAACACACTCCTATGATACTATGAACCAGTGAAAATAGATGAAAGATTGTTAAAACTATTCCTAGCTAAGATTCCAAAATGGACCAAAGCAGCGAGGTCCGGTGGTGCTTGCTTAAAAAGGAGTATCTACAACTCTGCCTCCAGATAGATAAGGATCTGAATAGCTATTCAGAGGACATCACTAGACGCCCTATTTAAATGTTGCCCTAAAAATATTGAAATTCTAAGCGTCTCGGTAGTCTAATAGTTAACGCTTTGGACTTCCATTCCGGTGGTATAGGTTCGAACCCCGCCGTGTATCATTGAGTTGATTTAAATTGAGTACATTTTCTGAGTGGTCTTACGGTGAAGGAAAACAACCCGGATTCGTGTATTCGAATTCGACCTAATCTAAGATTGGGCCTGGATTCCCTTCTGGGTTACTGAGGTCAAAAGGCAATCGTTGTGTAAAAATGGAAAAGATGGGTCAAACACCCGAGAGATTGAGTAGCCAACCTCGATTTCATCTTATATAGAAACGGGATAAGGCTAAGGCGAAGATGAAAAAGTTGTTAAACTTCTTCGTCTTCACCCGAGCCTTAAAAAATTACACATTTAAAATTTAATAATTTCCAGTATATTTTTAATGTTTTCGAACTTGCCATATTGTCCGGATTGTAATTTATGGCCCGTCAGTTTTATGAAGTACATCCGATCACATTAGTAATGGGGATCGCAAGACGAGGTCATTGCCATTAGTCGCCGTCGCCAAATTATAATGATACTTATAACCAGCTGACAACACTAACAGCTGAGCAAGCGAACTGGAGAACTTATAACACGATTAGGATCATCACCTGCTCATTCAAAAAAAAATTCATACACTGCAAATATTTTGCTCTAAACTCTAAAGACCTCACGAAGAATTAATTGTAGTATACGGGTTCTTTTATACTCAATAAAAACAGTTTAACATAAATTTATTATTCACTACATAGTATAAAACAAAATCGCTTTCTCTGTCCCTATGTCCCTATTTAGGCTTAGATCTTTAAAATTACGCAACGGATTTTGATGCGTTTTTTTTAATGGATAGACTGATTCATGAGGAAGGTTTATATGTATAATAAATACATAAAATAATAGAGGAACACTGATAATTTTAGAGGTTTTTAATGTGATGTCTGTGAAAAACATTGTGTAGTATATTTACTATCAGTTTTGCACCCGTGCGAAGCCGGGGCGGCTCGCTAGTTGCTCTATAAGAAATGACAATGATATACGAAAAAGTGAATATTTATCAGATCAGATAAATAGGAACATGCCGATGATGCCGAAAGAATTTCCCAAAATTCAAATTTTATTCGTGTACAAAAAACATAAGACAACATAACTGTAGTATCCGCTGCTCTGCGAAACGTTTGAGTTAGTTAAATAAATAAATATTAAATTCACCATCTACAAAAAAAAACAGAAATGGAAACCGAATGAAAATCATTATGTAACAGGTGATATAATATATGTAACAGGTGATATAATAGTACATCAGTAATGTCAAAGAAAATGTAATATGTATGACTTTATTCAGCAGTAGGTAGGCATATAACCGCCATCTCACCTAACGTTGGGTGACAATACGGCCGACGATGGATTTTTGATGGCCGAATTTGAGGTTCTCATAAGCCCGTATATATGTATAAAGAATAAACATTTTTTTAAATATGTTTTTTGTTTTAGAGATTTTAAACTAACTTCCGTTTTGCCCCAACAAAGGGGCTTGAAACTTTCTGGCACTAACACAAATCGTGCGCCGCGATTTAGAAAAAAAAAAAACAAAATGGCGGAGGGTCGATATGCCAGCGTCCATACAAAATATTCATAAATTTGAATCCGATTTTTTGCAGTTTTTTATGTAACATGGACATTCCCAACAATATTTGGTCAACCCATGAAATAGTCGTTCATATCGTCAAACTTTGAAGATTCATTTCTCTGGGGAGGGTAACATTCAATTTGTTATGGAATAAGACACGACTCTCCTGATAATAGCAGACAACCGTGGCTTCCTAAAAACCAAAATATTGGCTGAAATATGACCAAACTATTACATGATATAGTCAGGGAACAAAGTGATCAATTTTTAAGTTGTGATTATGACACATGGAAACTATCTTAATCACAACCTACTTAACTGACCGTGTATACCGCATAAATATATTATTACACACATACATATCTTCACGCCAATTCCGTTGCGAGGTAGGCAGAGAGTATCGAGTGCCAAGTGTCACGACTCCTAGCTTCCTCCACATTCATTACTCTCTTCATACATACACGCCGGTTTGTGTGTGTATACTTTGTGAAATTGTGATGTGTATTGTATAATTGGATTATCACAATCCATCACTATGTGACAAGTAACTATAATATTGACGTATTCTGATGATCCGATTACACAATAGACATCAGAAAAAGACTTGAAAATTGAAATGAAATAAACGCTTAGTGTACGCAGTATTTGCGTCGTCGCAATTCTCGATCATTCGATTGGATGAATTGAACTGAAAAAATAAAGCATTGAATAATAATTAATTCGTAATGACATGTTCTTTTTTTCAGATGTTAGATGCAATAGAAATATATGTGGTGTCTTTAGTGTTAGGATACATGATCTGGCTGTTCTTCGAGAAACCCATCAACAACATAATAAGCATGTTTAGAAGATACCTGTAAGTGTATTCCATTTATACGTCTTTAGAGATTAAGATCATTGGTTTCATTAAAGTCGAGTGAAGACGAGAAAGAAATAAAAAAATAAAATAAATCCCTGGACAAACCACACATATTGATCTTACCCCAAAGTAAGAAAATTATTTGCTTGTGTTATGGATGTTAGTCAACGATATTATACATATATAAATACTAGAATATATTTAATAAACACCCAAACCCAGGAATTCGAACGTCTATGTTCATCACACTAACGCCCGCCCCCGTCGGGAATCGAACCCGAGCTTTGCTAATTGTCAACTTGGTAAGGCCACTACGCTACCATTCGGCCAGTGAAACATATTAAAGGAGTTTTATACAAGGTAGCTTTGATTAGACAATAAGACCTCACATTTAAGGGAAATTGATCCTTATTTAATATTATAGAAAGTCCAAATTACAAGAACTCTTATTGGGTAAAATTATACCTTTTAATAATTATTGTAGAATAAGGATTAAATTTGTCTATATAAAAATCACGGTTGTGCAAAGGAAATAATTTCTTGTGGACATATATTTAAGGGTCGAAATATCATCCACTTTGACTGAGGAAAGGTAGCTAATATTTTAAGTTAAATATATTTTTAAAAGGCTATAATCGAATTTACATTTTGATATCTGTTGGCCGAAGTTTTGATACTTTAGGGTTGATTAAACCGTTACTTAATATTATGTTTACAACTTATTACATGTTGTAATGAACATATATCTTGTATTTACGCGATTATGTAAACAATTTTCGGTCCAGTATTATATCATTTAAAAAAAAAGTACCTTCACGCCTATAATCCTCTAAAGGGTAGGCAGAGGTGTGCTAGTATCTCAACGACTCTAAGTCCAGTGGATATACTAGAACACCCACGATTAGCCAAGGTACTAGGGCCCATGATGTGATAGGTGGCAAGCCTA
>DVZN01000598.1:0-12424 GCA_018237365.1 Caria ino melicerta
CATGGACAAAATAAATAAATATCACTGGACTAATCACACATATTGATCTAACCCCAAAGTAAGCAAATTATTTACAGTAACTTTCTTTCAGGCTATTACACTTGGAGTCCAAAATTACTCTTTCCGATGCTGTAGATGGCGTCAAAAAGTTGACAGGTCTTGAGTATGTTCGGATTGCTGTCGGCAGTGGAAAAGTTATGTCTGACAATATTCAAAAAGTGGCGCTTTGTGCTGGATCCGGGGCTTCAGTATTGAAAAACGTTAAGGATGTAGACTTGTTTTTGACTGGTAAGTCAAAATGTTTTGCCTTTAGCAGACTAAATTAACAGAAACCATATTGGGTGTTATTTTGTTATTAGTTTTAATTAAAATAAAAATACTAAAAGTGTTGACAGTGTACTCCATGTTGGTCTGGGCTCCTTTGCAGAATTTACCATTTGCCTTCCTGCCAGGCACCTCGTGAAAGGCGAACATAGGCTTACTAACACCGTGACCTCTGAATATTGTAAGAGTTTCGCCGCGTTTTCTCCGAATTGGTACCACCGCCTTACCTATTCCTGCCACTGTAATGTCAGTGATAGTCGTTACGTGTTCCGTTTGGGAGGGTAAGGTAAACTTTCTTTTGCACGAGACCTAACATCCCGACCTCAGGCTGGCAACACACCATACCCATTAGGCAGTTTTTTTGGTGTCTACAGGCGGCATTAATTTCTTTTCATCAGAAAACTTGTTTGCTCGTTTGCTCCTCAGAGCTTGATAGAAAAATATTTTTCTATCAAGCCCTGAGCATGTTTTTTTTTTGTAAAAACGAAACTAGTTGGCAAATAATTTAATAAATAATGTTATTGTGACACAAGTACAAGTGTTGTGTTCGCTTTATCACGATGAATATTATTATGTTTCACCAAGCGGCGACGGTAAGCAGTATCAAATATATTTTTAAAAACTTAACTTTTTTATAATATTGCGTGGCGAACACAACACCTATTTCACTATACAATTATTTATTAAATTAAAAAAAAAACATCCTCAGGACTTGATAGAAAAATTAATTTTTCTATTAATTTTTTGAAGCCCCGAGAATGTGTAAAAATGAAACAAGTTGATAATTAATTAATTTAATAAATAATTTTGTAGTGAAATAAATACAAGGGTTGTGTTCGCTTTATCACGATGAATATTATTTTTAAAGTATTGCAAATGTAGTTGTGAAATCAATTAAGTTAAAAGTTGTTGAGACGAGTTTTTATGGTAGCTTGTTTTCTTGATGAATATAAAAAATAATAATTGCACTGTGGTCTGTATTTGTTAGGGCCAATCCACAAAACTACGTTTAGAATTTGCCAACGTCTGCGTCAGGAAGGTACAGCAGGACACCCGACGCACTACATCGTGACGACGGCCTCGATGGCGGGTGAGGGGGGTAATCAGATCGGATGTAATTCCGTAATCAGAACCAGAACTAAGCCTCCGGTTGATCACGCAGGAGACAGTCCTTAGTGTTGGCGCTTTAGACCTCCTAAAACGGTGATGTTGTACAAAAGTCGAAGGGCTAGCAAAAAAATCTCATCTGGGCCTTGAGCACAAGGCAGAGTAGGTACCTTGCCTACTTATTTAAATCTTCCCCTTTCTATCCCTGGTAAAATAGATTACCTATAATATGAGTATCTGGTACACAAATTATGATAAAATATTACGGCGGATTTTGGATCATTCTTAAGATTTGTGCAAAGTTAGAAAGGATTATAAATGTTCGATAAAATAAAACCAGTACATTTGTGTTAGTATTTAAAGAGGATGAATATTATGTGGACATATGCAAAATTTGTGTTGAAGTTAGTATTATTAGTTTGGTAAAATAGTTAGCAATGTCACTACGTAAGTGCAATAAGTTAGAATATTGTGTTTCTTTGAAAATTTAAAAGCTGTTATAATAAAATCAAAATTAATAACCTATTAATTTTAATGTTATTATCACTAACACCGACGCCTTGAACTTGGTGAAAGACTTTTTAAACAACTCGCCTGCATGGCACCTGCTATCTTTTCTATCTTCCTATTTGTTTTTGCCATCATAATGTCAGTATTCGCCATTGAAGTGTTTCGGTTTGGAGAGAAGGGTGGTTGGTAAACACAAGAGACTTATCATCCCATCCCCAAACCCACATATTATGATGTATGATATCTTTCTATTGGCCACCAATAGAACTTGGAAAGTCTACGATTAGGAAAGTCGTTATTCGAAACATTAAAAAAATTAAACTCCATGTAATAGATACATACGACATAACTGATAGGATATCAAGATTTACACAGTTGATGTTGGTTAATAATTTACTGTTGGTATTTTACACTGTGAGATGATTATTTCCTAAATAATACAAAGGACTTGATAGTATTGATACTTCTTCCATTTTGTTTGAACAGGGAACATGAATAATTAACACATAATTATCATTTTCTGTCAGCTTTATCAGCCAATTTCTATTAACAAAGTCAAAAACACGTGTTGAAACTTAATTATTTAATGATGAAAGAATTTTTATATTCAGTAAGTTGGATTAAGAGTTTTTCCTTTAAAACAACAATACATATTTCCTCTTTATAATATTAGTATATTATCATCTCTGTGGTCAAGTAATGTCCGACTTTGACGCGAGAGGTCCAGGGTCGGGCAACTTGTTCTATGAGTTTTTCAGTTTTTCTGAAAAACATAATGTTGCTTGGGATTGGATTTGTGCACGATTGGCGACGGACTTGCCACCTGTTAGTCACCGTTAGACCTAATATCGTTGGCTAATAGTGGGTGCATACTTGTTTCCTTTCGAGGATTTATGGGCGTAACGAAATATATAAATTAAATAAATATTTCTAGCTCTTGTAATCAATACTCGTAATTTTATTGATAAAATATTATATTTCAGGTGAAATGTTACATCATGATATTCTTGATGCTGCCCAAAGAGGAATATCAGTAATACTTACAAACCATTCAGATTCTGAAAGAGGATTCTTACGACAATTTTCTCCCTCACTCCAAGCTCGACTAAATAATCAAGTCAATGTTTTAGTAAGCCAATGTGATAGAGACCCCTTGACAACAGTCTGATTTGTATTAAATAAAGAAAAGTGAGTAGTATTTATAAACTGTTTTATTAATAATGTTATTTATTTTAAGCAAGTATCTTATCTACGGAATTAAGTAGTTTTAAAGTTTCGGTTATGAGATCATTGTAACCCTATAACTCTATAAGCGATACATTTTAAGTCCAAACATCCATTCCATCTTAAATTACTAACTTGTTCGTACATACATACTTTTATCACTATAAAAGTTGGCAAGAATTATGTGTTTTCCCTCGTTTCTTTTCCCTATTCTTATATTTTGGCTTCTCCATAATTCTTTGTTGATCTCGATGCTGTTCTGAAATATTTTCGTTTTTGTTTATTGTTATTTTTGGTTAATTTTTATTGTAGCATGCACTCATATTACTTACGCAAAATAAGTTTAGTGATCGTATTGTCTTTTTTGTGTTCATCTAGACTTTCTTTATTCGGAATCACAGTTTTCTTACTATACGAACCTGCGCCAGTTTTTATTTTACAAATTGATGAAACTGTTCCATTTTTATCGTCATAATTAATTATATATTTACTGCGTTTAGTTTTTCTGTCACTATCTGTGTTCGTATTAATATTAGTTTTGTTGTTAGTAAGTTCTGTTTTGTTTAATTTGTTTTTCGAAGATACGTCTCGATATTTCATATCAATGTTTTTCTTACTGGATAATCCATTAGTATTTTGGTAATCACGCGTGCTGCGATCACTATTTTCTTTATTTATACTGTGATGGATTTTATTTTCAGATGTCCTGTGTTTCGATTCAGTGGCTTGGTCTTGCATTTTAATATTTCTTACATTTTCTTTTGCTGAATCTGTGTGTTTAATAACTTTCATAGGACTTTTATCTCTAGTGGATCTATCTCTGCTTCGAGAAGTCTCTGTTAAATTTCGTTGATTATCTCGTGTTGTTTTATCGTAACGTTTTATACTGTTTTCTCGTGTTAGTGGTTCCTTTCTTAGTTTTTCAGGGTTTTTCTTGTCAAGAGTTTCTGAATTCCGTCGTTCTGAATTCGTTTTTACATCTGCCTCACGTTTACTGTATTTATTTTCTGTGGCCACCTTGCTAGTGCCAGTTGAGCTTTTGCGTTCCACTTTTTTCTTTATTGAGTTATTTGAAGTTGTACGTTGTTGTTTCTCGCTATTAAGATTAACATATAGGGGCGAGACTTTTCGTGCAACACATCTGGGTTCTGTCATTCCATTTTCTAACAAAATGTCGTTATGGTTTTTTCTGAAAAATGAAAAAACATGTTAACATTCTACATTAAAAAATATAAATCTTAAAGTTTTAATGCGACTGAAGAATGTTGTTTTTTTATATCGCAAAGATAACGACTAAGCTGGTCTTACTGTCAGCTGACACGTAGCTCTCATAAGATTAACTGCCGCTTTTAAGCAACCTAGATGCTAATCGTGCGTATCGTCTTATGGCTGAGTTGTAATGCTTCATGTGCAAAACTACAGTCTCACTGATCCCGACCGAGCGCCTTTGTAGAATATACCAACTGCTTACCTGCCATTCAGCTGGTAAGTTGCGAGCATATTTTTACTGTCACTAACACCATGATCTTTAACTAGATGTTAGAGTTTCGCAACTGTGGATTGGTAATACCGCTTTGCTCATTTCTGTCAGATTAACGCCAGAGCTTCCAGTTGACGTGGGAGAGTTTTAGTTGGGAGAGTAAAGTAGACGGTAAACTTAAACTTACTTTTACACGAGGTCAATCATACCAGTCACAGATTAGCAACGCACCATCAACATCTTTGGTACAAAGTTGGCGTGTAATTCTTACCATCATGGGACCCTGCTGCTCGTTTGCCTTCCGATATCACAAATTATTTGTAATATAATGAAAAGTGTAATTACATCTTTAATTTGTGCTTTATAATTTGTTTGTCCAATATGGATTGCTATGCCGCTACTAAATTATCATGCCTACCCCGTAAGGGACTTGGCGTGAAGATATGTATGTATGTATGTAAATTATCATGTTTATTTACTTCAATATAATAGGTTCACTAACCTTCTCACTAGTGGTTCCTGGATTGAATCATTGGAAGATTTTCTTTTAATCATATCTGGTTTATTCATTCTGCTACTGCGGTCATTTTGTTGGATTACTTCTTTTTTAGACTGTGATTTAGGTTTTACCACATCGCCGGAACTTTTGAAGTGACTATCTTGTTCCGGTATTGTGTTCAACATTTTCGATTCGTGTAACATGTCAATTTCTTTTTTGTATTTAGACCTGGGTTTCGGAGTTGGTATTATTGGGTTAGATGTAAAAGGTAAGTTTTCATACTCAGGTGCGTCGTCTGAATCGATTTCACTATTACTAACGCTGTTTGAAATCTGTTGCACTAATTTTACAGAATGTAATATTTCTTCTTGTAAATTATCTTGATTATATGTATTTTTATGATCGTCCCTTTCATTTATACCAAAATAAGCTAAATCACTTGTCCGTAGTTCGCGAGTTTTGGTATTTCCATGAGCATATGTGGATGATAAAGAGGTGCTTCTTTCTTTGATAGGTGAAGTACTGTTATTTCCAATATCTTTGAGTTGTACAACACCAATGCCTTTTTCTGGACCTGAAACACGTTATGGTATAAATTAAATATAATATAAATTAAAAAATACTGACATCAAGCCCATTTATGTTTTTAAATTTCAGTGGAAAATAAGGCGGATCTCACACTGTCGTCGCATCTCGCTCCGGTCTGCGGAGCGACGGAAACTTGTATTGACGGAACTTTGACCGCACGGAGATGCGGTAATGTGTTATACCGTGCGGTTTTATATACAAATCATCATTTTCCAGTTCAAAGTTATAATCCGCATCACCGCACATCGGAGCGGTGTTCGGTGCAGTGTGATATCCGACTTAGTCCTCAAATACTAATAAAAAATGTTGACGCGTCATAAGCCACGATTATTTGGTCCATTTTCATGTTCAAAAACAAAAAATATGTTTTAAAGGAATTGATAATCTTTTACTTCTGACAAGTCAGTCGAAGATAAAAATGAAATAATTAAAAACATGGTTAAATTTCATCTAAATTATGTCTCGCTGCTTATACAGCAAAAATGATTCCTTAAAAATTATGGTAAAACCTTCGTATCATTATTTATATTATCATCAGGCAATCTTTCTGCACGTTTGCCTTCTAATATTATAGAAATGTAGAAATAATTATAAAAGTTTGAATAGGCCTAACATCCCGGCCTCTGGATGGCAACGCAACTTTGATGTCTATAGAAGGCGTGAATTTCTTACCGTCCACTTTTTTGCCTTCCAATATTATAAAAAATAATCTACTTACTTGAATTAGTTGTCCTTGATAAATTAAATGGGCTTGTGTTTTTATGTATATCACTTATTGAACTGGAAGTTGTTTCATCACTGAATCGTCTAGATTGTAGCTGCCTGTTTATAAAAGATACTGCAGATGGAGTTGCTAAATTAAACTGTGAACGATTAGTAGTGTTAGTTTGGGAATCCCCAAAATCCATGTTCTCTCCTAAAAGATATGGTTTGGGTTTCGGAATTTTATTTTTGAGAATACTTTTTGTAGCTGCCGTATTCTCAACATTTTCGAAGTCCCCAACATTAACGTTTATATCATCTGTCACAGTTGTTTGTTCAATTTTATCACCGAAAAGGGTAATTGACTTTTCAAATCTATCATTCAAAGGGACAAAAGCACTTCTCCTTTTTCTAAAATCATTTGAGGGTGGTGGTTTTTCATCTGTTGCTATTATATTCACAGTCCCTGAATCAGCAGCGAAATGAAGTTCAGTTTTACAGAACTCTACCTTTTTATTTTTACGATCATTCTCGTCACTAGATTTTGATTTATCGACGCTATCACTATTATCTGATTCGATCGTAATTGGTAAAGTTATAGTAACTTTTCCAGTTGATTTTAATGCGATATTATTGGAAATCGGTGAAGTGTTACGAGTTCTTTTAAATTTACTAGCTCTATTTCTGAGAAGCCATTCTTGAAATGTGTTATCTTCATTCTCTCTGAGACCCGATTCTTTTCCTTCGTCAACAATTTCTGTAGATTTGTAAATGCCACTGTCGGTTGATGAATCTATTGTTAAAGAGTCACTCCCTCGTAGATTGTTATTTATGGATGACGTGTCTTCAAAACTGTAGCTTTTTCTTCTGTTATTCCAGTCATCAGTACCGTTTAGAAGTGAAGTGTATTTGAGGGTACTTAATGCAACAGGGGCATCTAATAGCGGAGATACTCTTTTGTGGCTTAAATTCACATCTTTCTCTTTGTCTCGAAAACTTCGTCTGAACATGCTTCTTCGGTTTGACATTGAATCAAGATCAATAATGCTTGCATTATCTGTCGATGATGACTCTTCGCTGGGCATTCTTATTGAATTTTTCGCAGACGAAGCCTTCCATTTTGACGGTTCCGAAATATCAAAATCGTCTGGTTCAGTTACTTTGTAATTTTCTTTTTCAGCTTCACTGTCTTGTGATATGTCTAGTGGGGTTGAAGATATTTCAAGTGGTTTGACTGGAGATGGCGCACTGTCTAAGAAATGATTACCTGATGATATGACCTGGAAACAAATAAAATAGAAATTAATCCTTTTAAAGTAATAGATAAGCTAAAAAGATCTTTAAGATGTTAAGTGACGATGCGCTCCTAGATGGATCATGCCTACCTAGGTACAGACTATCACTCTCACTCACTCTGGCCTTAAAGATGGCTAGATTATATTGATTCGGTTCCTAGGTTTTTAAAATATAATGAGTATGTGTTAATGAGCGCTCGTTAAATGTATCTTAAACTTACATATCTTGTCGTCATTATGTCAGTAGGTACATGCCGTCGTCAATAAGTTAAGTTAATAAATAAATAAATCTAAATAGGACAAGTAATCGAAAACGTTATGGAGTCAATCATTTTATGCAAGCTGTTGCAGTAGGTACTCTTACATATTACGATTTCACATAATGTGATAATGATAATTGGTCAAAGTGCTGGATGGATTTGCTAGTGTTGCGATCACACTAGCAACTTTATTATGAACTAAGTCAGCAAACTGGCAAAAAAGCAAAAATGGCTCTTGATGGCAAGAGACAACCGAGGCCTATAAACACAATATTATATGTAATAATTAGTGTCTTGTGGCCGAGGTAATAGATTTATTTTGCAAATCTCCCGAACATCCTACCATAACAAGCCAGTGTCAAAACACATTGTGGCGATTAGAATTACTAAAACCATGGTAAAGGGCGGTCTTGTTATGCTTACGAGCCTAGTTTACTTGTGATATGGGTATTAATCAATGATACTAATGCGTCGAAATACGTGTATAAATATCATAAGCTCCGAAATACAAGAATGCCTGTAGGTATATTAAATATGCCTAAGAATGTATAATTGGCCAAACTTTAGCCTTCTCTCGCTGATGTTGATTGGCATTAAACGTACAGGGATGGTTATTAAGTTATTATAATCCTGTTCATTCATTCATTCATTTCATTCATTCATTCATTAGCCTATGGCAATCTACTGTTTGATGTAGATCTTTCCAAGTGTATTTTTTTATATAGCAAAGCAGAAAAGCAAGATTTCCTGATGATAAATTGATGTCGCCTATAGACACCAAAGGTGGTAATGGTGCGCTGCCAATCTGAGGCTTGGATGTTAGGCCTCGTGCAAAAGTAAGTTTACCGGCTATTTTACCCTCCAAACCGGTTGAGAGGTTTTGGCTACAGACACAACGTTGGGCAGGCAGGTTGGTCAGTGTATGATTGTTACGGACTGTGTTGTGTCTGGGAGGCAAATGTGGCGGAGCTCAATGGGCCGTATAAGACAAGTTTGTTAAGATTTTAAACGAGAGGAGGGCCCAATTCTTTGCGCCGAGGCCTATGTAGTTACGCTACTGAATGATTATTAAGGGTTAATCTAAGTGATGGTGAGTAGTGTGTACCTGTCGAGACGAATGAACAAGGTAGGAGGAAGCCGGCAAGCCGGGTCCTGCCGAGGAGTGATATGCGGCCCGCATCACTCTGACGCGAGCCCCCGGTGCGCTGGCGTGGAGGACTTCCATGGCGCGCGCTACACGCCGCGTGATGCCTCCTTCGGTAACCTGGAACCAATATTTGTATTTGGTAAAAAAAATTAAATCTCTACAGATAAATTAATTTGTAGTGCCCGTTTTTAAAAGTATAATGAAGAATTCTGAATTTAATATGAATAGAAAAATTCGATTTGTTTACCGAAAAAGTTTTGACCGTATTATTAAAATACTTAGTAAATCATTATCATCATCAGCCTATACTTTTCCACTGTTGGAAATAGGCCTCTGCCATGTCACGCCATAATACTAGATCTTCTACTTCCCTTTTCCAATCATTGCCAGCAATCTTGCGTATGTCATTACTCCATCGCTTAGTAGATACCTGGGTATTTTTAGGTTTCTCTTTTTCTTACAAAATAATTCTTTTCCTCAAAAAAAAAAAATTAGGACTCGAACCAGAGTCGTTTAAAGGTATTAGATACATTTACCTAGTTATTTATACAGTATGTAATAGTCGTGACACTTGGCACTCGATACTGTCTGCCGACGTCGTATGGGACTTGGCGTGAAGATATATGTGTGTGTATATTTATACACGATACCAACGACTACCTTAAACAGTCATCCAGGTATCTACTCTTAATTATTACGTTCTGTGTCTGACGACGCGATGTGTCGCCTGTCAGCCGTCGGGTTTTGAGTTGGTACCTACCTAAGGTTTCTTAACCGACTGCAGTGTAAAATGGTAAAGCGTTTTTCACACATACAGGTGAAGGTGCGGTACACTTATTATAATTGTTAAGTGATTGCTAATTGTGAAGTGAGTGTGCGAATACATACGGAGGTCTTGCTGTGGGTAGAGCCGAGGGCATGGCTAATCTTAATGCCGCCTATCCATCACTGCCACAGTGGATGACATTATTTTAATTTTTAACCATTATATCCGGTCACGATTATAACCAATGAATATAGCAGATCTGTTTAATTACTTGTAGTAATTCAATTGCAGTAAATAATACAAAAAAAAACCTGGCGTCCACGTACTATCGGCTCAATTGGCGGTGTTACGCTTTACAAATAATACCCCTTATAAAAAATTTAACTCGCATTTCACGTATGAAATTTTTAATTCAATTAAAATTCCATATGAAAAATATATGGACTTTTAATTGAAATTAAATTAAAATATCAACATTTATATATTTAACATACAAGTAGGTATATGATTTGCACATGTAACGCCATTCCTAGTAATATTAGCATGTTGCTAAAGAAAACCCAAAAGATTTTTTCCCTTATCAGAAAATCATCTGTCTAAATGCTAGGCAGAAAATTTTTGATATGAATTTATAATTTTAGAATTTACTGGTAGTAGTGACTATAATATACTTTTTGGACAATATTTGTTTCACTAATCTTCAATTTCACATATTGAAAATAATTATATATCTATATGCGCCGTTTCCGTCCCGTTATAATTCAAAAGCGGCTTATGTCAGCCGACGGATCTTTTAAAAAATTAGTAGGTAGGTACTACATAGTCAGAACAGGTGTTTCCGTAAATGAAAGACATTATTATTTATTTCTTGTCAATGAACTTACGCCGAATAAAACTGATGAATATTAGCTTCTTATTACATTAGTAAAATAATAAAAAAAATATCCCTGGACAAATTACACATATTGATCTAACCTCAAATTAAGCAAATTATTTGCTTGTGTTATGGGTGTTAGGCAACTAAATTATAAATATAAATACATATTAAATACCGGAATAGATTTAATAAACGCCCAGAGCCAGAAATACGAACGCCTATGTTCTTCACGAGTCGTAAATCGAACCCGAGCCTCGCTATTCATCGACGTAGTGAGGCAACTACGCTACCACTCAGTCAACGAGACGGTAATAAACATTATTTACATGTATACGAAAGTGACTAGGAAACTAGTATTTGAATGGCAGTAAATATGTGTGTTATTTACATACGCAATTTGATAGTAACACTTGATATGCGTAGAAACTACTAGACGGATTTAGGTTAGCCATATTAAATAGCTTACTTACTATTCACCTCGTTTTTAGTTCTCAATTTACGCGGTTGTTACCTAAGTTACATCATATGTGTCTATGCATGTAAGTTATAGATCCTTCCAAAATAATCCGTCCAATTTTTTTCTTGTTAACGAACTGCCCTTAGTCTCAAAGAACTTGTCAGTTTCGTTGAGTGAATTTGATTTTAAAGGTGCACAGGCCAGTGTCACTGCTCCCTGAATTATACAATGTGGTCCTAAAATTTCAACACTAATTTTGGAAGCAATATGTGCTATAAATCAGTTGTCTGATTGTTTGTTTCGTCCGTAATAACTCAAGGATATTTTGTCTAATTTTAGTGGTAGGTGTTTTTTTTATGCATGTGGTTGTGTATTTGATATGACATACACCGAATAAATACTACTAACAGCCCTAATAGTTTGGCATTTACTAAACCTATTTTAATAAAACATTACCTTTATTACTCCAATAATGATATATTTTTTATCCCTTACGATCAGAAAACCAAAACTTATTTCTTTACGATATTCGTGTACTTAGACTGCCTGATGAGTTTTATTTTATGTACTGAATTTTTTTTTCTTCAAATACCTAAATATAATCTAAGTTTCTCATTGCACTTAAGGTTTTGCTTGCATTTACACGGCCGAAATTCACAAATATGATCTTGAAAATTCTTATAGATCAGTAGTTAAGTACGAGTATTTGTTTTATTTATTTAACTTCCTTTTTACTATTTTCTTAGTCAACCTAATTTTTTTTTCTTATTATTATTTTTTTTGTATTTTATCGTGTTTGGTATTATTTAATTTTTTTTTTCAACTTATAAACATCACCTAGCGTTATAGATTTTAAGAATTCTATTTTTTGTAATTCGTAGACAGTATTGTGGGTTGCATTATTAGTTATATAATATATATATGTAGTTATATATTTTACATTCTTTATTTATCGTCATAATGTAACTGTTTGTTGTCTCAATAAATAAATAAGCTATCTATCAGTGACAGTCCCGTCAAAATGGATCAAGCCATTTCGAAAAATAGCCTTAACAGACAAGAATTTATTTTTGGTTATTAAATCTATTACAGTATTAAATATATGTATTTATATGTATAATATCGTTGACTAACACCCATAACACAAGCAAATAATTTGCTTACTGTGGGGTTAGATCAATATGTGTG
>DVZN01000599.1:0-12423 GCA_018237365.1 Caria ino melicerta
CTGGTAGAGAATGCCATGTAGCATTAAGTCCACCCTTGTACATTTTTGTGCATAAAATTTTAAATAAATAAATATAATAAAAGTGTAGAAGAGTGAATTATGTACATACGACTAAAAATAGGCAGCAGAACATATTTTGAGATATTCAGAATTTTTGTCTGTCTGTCTGTACCCCGGCCGAGGTTCACACCGAATCTACTAGGCCGATGGTAACGAAATTTAACTGGCGCATACTTTACGTTCCGAGAAAAGTTATAGGATACTTTTATCCCGTTAACTTTCAGGGTTCCCGTGGGAGTTGGCAAAGACAAAATGTATATTGCCCATAATTCATTAACGCGTAGTCAGATTTCATTTATTTTTATTTTGTTCATTAGATGAGGTGAGAGGTGGCTGAAATTTGCACACAGCGTAATTTGGTTATTAATCTTTAGCCCTGCATCGGTAATTTTGAATTAAAACAATATTATACCTGTCTTATTGTGTTTTTAAAAAAATGGGAAATGAGCCACTGTGTTCCAGTACTGGTTTACTGTGACTCGACCCTA
This sequence comes from Caria ino melicerta, assembly GCA_018237365.1. NCBI lineage: Eukaryota > Metazoa > Arthropoda > Insecta > Lepidoptera > Riodinidae > Caria > Caria ino. The sequence continues at coordinate 549 of DVZN01000599.1, forward strand.
TAGTACAGTGACTGACAGTACTCAGTGGCTCGGCAGTATAATATTCAATCAAAACTATCATGTATTCTACTGTTACTATACTATTTCTAGCTGTTGCCCGCGACTTCGCACGTGTTTTTATCAATGACACACCCCTTTTGACTCCATTTGACTCAACTTCACTTCACTCGACCCCACGCTATGCAACCACACGCAATCCAGCCTTACCCGCCACATTGTACCCCTCTTCGACCCTCCCCGCCCCTCTCCTTTAATCCTAAACCACACCACCAATCACCATCAGTCCCCACCAATCCCCTCTCCTACGGAAACCCCTTTAATTAAGCTGGATAAAAAGAAGTATATAAATGGAGATGGGTAGGGACTGGTAGGGAGGTTGGATTAGGTTAGGTAACCTCTCCATCAGTCCCCACCTGTCCCCAACATCCCTACCACTCCCCATCACTCGCCACCAGTCTCCACCCATTTTCATTCGACACCACACTAACTACCCCATTCCACCGCTCCCCACACAATCCAACTCGTCCCCACCACGAACCACCCAACCCAGCCCACCACTGCTCACTGTCACCTCACTGTGTCACTGTGTACCTTTTTGAATTCAATAGTGCACAAATCCAACGTAGTTTGCCGAACAGTAAGGGAACCTATGCCACTTTCGAGTCCATTAACGTCACTTTTCGTCAAAATAAAAACAATCAATAAATCTTTAAACATTAATGAACAAAAACTCATAGAATTTACCTTGGAATATAGTGAGTGAAATAAGTACGAGTGTTGTGTTCGTTTTATTTCGTTATATTATTATATTATACAATAATATAGTATTCTAATACCTTTTACTTACTACGCTACCTCGGCTTACACAATTTTCAAATTTAGTCCTGTCATGCGTGCCCAGAGACTTATCTGCGATGATGAACTTTAACTCCAAGTTACTTAGCCTTGAGCATCAACGCAGAGTGGCCGCGCTATCGGTTTTTTACAGGATACATTTCGGTGAGTGTGCTCAAGAACTGCACTTATTTCACCAGCTTCGTTCCATAATCACACCAGACAAACTGATAAATACCATCCCTACTTGGTTGACATCCCGCGTACCAAAACAAAGAGGTACACCTCATAGTTCACTTACCGTACCGCTAAAGATTGGAATTCCTTACCTAAAGCGGTATTTCCGGAGAACTACAACTTGGGCGTCCTTAAATTAAGATTAAAAAGGCTGTTTCTAGCTTAGTTGTGCGTCATTATATTAAACTATTAGGTACCTTAAAAAAGTAAATTTGCCTTTTGTTTGAGTCACGTAACTATTGATTATAATCTGACGTAAGTTTCTGGAATTGCCGCAAAGAATCAATACATAGGTAGGCATCTAACAATCTACGTAATTAGGTCACTAATAACTATATGCACCTTCAAGCGAAATCGTATCTCGACTTACGCCGTTATTACTCAGTCCACCTGTGGCGTAAGTTCAGGGTAGGTATAAATACCTATATATTTTGTGTTTTCAGTTTTTTACATACTTAGGTACTTAACATGGACAATTGCATCAATCGAAAATGTAATGTGTTGATTCTTGCGATAAATATCGTAGGTTGGTTCTTGAGAGAAATGATGTCGTCAATTTCAATTTATAGATAATACAAACGATTGCATTAAAACTGTGGCGAGTGACACAACTATAGAGTGGCAAGGCTACCAAAATGCCGCGGGCCCCCAAACCGAAGGGGCCCCGGCCCTGTGAGCTCGGAAGTAACCTAATAAGTTCTGGAAATCAATGAGATGGAGGACAATTAAAGTTAAGACACATGTAAAGAAAAGACACAAATTCAAATGAATTGTAAAACTTAAATGCATTTATTGGATATTTATGGAAAATAATGATTTTTACTAGGGCACCATCCGACGAATTAGCCTCGGGCCTCAGATAGTGTAGTCACGCCACTAGCTACCTGACTCCCATCAGGCCGAGCTCCCTGTCTAATTAGGGTGACACTGTTTTAAACGACAAGAGAAAGATTAGCCACCGATACCCCGCCCACCAATAGCCAGAACGCAGCACTAAGCCGAGGTCCGGTCTCGCAGGAGACAATCCTTAGTGTGTGCATTATAGGCCCACCCTTAAATAATGCAGCCTCGTGTTGAGCACTCTGCTCTCCCACAAACGGTGTCGTTGCGAAGCCGCTCTGGCTGGCAACTATTGTCATTTCGAAAAAAAGCGAGAGTAAGCAGTATTGACATGCATCGGTATCAGGCCATATATAATAGTGTAGCCTCCAGATAATACACAGCTTCACGGTACTAACGATGGAAGTTGTCATTCAAAAATATACAATAGAATAAAATTATTTTATTTTAATTAAGTATTTTACAAATACGCACATAGCATTTACTATTTTAAATACAAACTAAAAACTACTTTGTATTTAGAAATTGAATTCTAAAATATAAAAGTATTTGTATCTTGTATTTAAAAAGATTTTGAAGTATTCGTCCACTCTTTATCTCTTTTTGCCACTATCTATCGTCGCATTAAGTTATCCCAATCACATCAACAACATAGTGTAACATCCCACTGACTTTAGATTTGCTCAAGTTACTTCCAAAATCAAACTTTACGATGACTGCGTCACGCGCCAGTAACATGTGGGATGCGAATGTCGCAGCAGTACCGTCGCAGAATGGAGGCGCATTTCACAGTCGGCATTAGGTTCGGTTTTATGTGTGGCAACATCAGTGGCGTAGCTGGCCCTAATGTGGCCGGATATCAAAATTTGCCGTGAGGACTTTTTACTCGACTGCGGCGAAACGGCGAATGTGTATTATTTACATATATCGGGGTCCCTGCAGCTAAGGAGCCCCGCATCATTGACACGGCGGTAGCTACGCCCCTGAGCAATATTTAAAACATTAAGACATTAGCATTGAGTAGCAGTGCGAGCGCGCACTGCGGGCACATCGCGCACTGGCGCACCACAACACGCCTAGGCTGGGACGGCCGTAGGATCATCCATTGCTATTACTGGTCTAAAATGTCAAATATTTTACGATGTAACGCATTTTGTACTATCGACAAAACTGAATAGTGATCCACCTTGCTTTCAAACATTCTAAGCCAATAAGGTCAAATATGCTTCCCAATTGGTCTCTTAAAAGTTTTGTGAATGTGGGTTACCTCGAAGTCGGTTTTTTGCGTAAGTACTATTTTGTACCAAGAGGGGTAAAGTTAAAATAGAGGTAGAGTATCCCCAATTTAATGTAATTAACATTCCTATGTAGGTGGGATTTAGTAGATTACATTTAGTAAAAACAATATTTCGACACTAGGTGTAGCCCGCAGCTTTTTTATTTTTAACAAACTCTTCTCGACTCCATTTAATTCAACTTCACTCCTCTCCATATAACTCCACCCAACCTCACCCCCGCCCTAGATTTGTGGGGACTGGTGACAGGTGGTGGAGAATGATGGAGATTGGTGGAGACTATGTATATTAGTACACTTGCACGGTTTCACTAAGTCGTTCAATCGGTACTTTTAGAAAACTTCGGTACTTTTAGAAAACTTCGGTACTTTTAGTTCTTAAAATCATTAGAATTATGTTTTCTGAAAGATAATTACAATACAAGAAAAATTGGAAACTTTAAAGATATTGTATAAAAGTTTCTAAATTCACCCGAACGAAGACGAGAGCGTCGGCTAGCAATTAAATAAAATGCATAGTGAATATTGATTTTAACAGATAGTCGCTGAGGAAGCAACATCACAACACTTATCGGGCACATATCCAATCCCAGGCAACACTATGTTTTTCAGAAAAACTGAAAAATCTCATAGATAATAAGTTGCCCGACCCAGGAATTGAGCCCTGGACCTCTCACGTCAAAGTCGGACACCGACAGCACTCGACCAGAGGCGATTTGAAAGAATATGTCGAGTAAAAATTTGAAAGGGGATGCTCCGATGGTTAGGTCATGTGGAAAGACTGGAAGCTGCAAGATTGAGACTGAATAGATATACAATGCAGATGTGAATAAAGCTGTACTGTACTGTACCTACTCATTCAAATTTTCCCCCGTGACGGTCCGTGCTCCTTTGCAGAATAAACCGTCTGCTTCCCTACCCGGCAGCTCGTAAGAACCGGGCGGCGGAGTACTGCCACTGAAATCGTGACCATTAGCGACGCGGCAGAGTTCCGTAGCGGCTCCGGATTGGTCCCTACGATTCCCGTGTTCCGGTTTGAAGGGCAAAGAAAACCGGTAAGGTAGCCGGGAAAATTACTTTTTACAACGCACCATTACCACCTTAGGTGTCTATAGACGGCGTGGACTTCTTACCATCAGGAAATCCGCATGTTGTTTACCTTCCAATATAAAATAGTATTTCATGTTGTTATATGTTTCCTTTTGGTTTATTATACGTAAAATGTGGGCAGAGTTAATTTTTTTTAAACTAACTGAAGGATTTTGTTTGCAAAGTGTAAGATAATTTGGCCGATAGTACATTGCGTTTTGTTTGTGTATTATTTTGTTCATGACCCATTTTTATCGCCAGATATTTATGGAGAGAACCGACTAAATACCCATTTACCTAACCGGCTTATTCCTTGATATTCACAACGGCAAGTGTTTTGACGGGATCGTAAAAAAGATGGCCACAGTTTTTACACAATTACTTAATTTTCTGTAAATACCGAGTAATATTAGCCAATTTTGTTGGCATTTTATTCAGTTAAAATATGCTTGTGAAGTATCAATGAATTAGAGTATCGTGTGTTTTTCTATGCCGCCAAATGTCACTTGCCGAGTAAGATTGCCACCACTTTATCTAATACACGCCATGACTGACTGTGATAACTTATGACTATTACGAATCATTCAGACCCGATTTTTCGATATCAGGCGGCAACTTGATGCAAGTTAATGTTAATAAACTTGACAAATGGCAGTAGCTAACGCCCGTGCCGAAAATGAGAACACTGACAAGTGGGCTGCGAGTTGGCGGGCCAGCCCGGGCTTATCTGTTGCGTTGCCGTGTTTACCGCGGCCCTGCGCGAGCCGCGCCCGCCTCTCCGACGACCTACGACTAAATATATGATACGATATACATAAATAGGTTGAGTAGGAGCTGAGTGTTCAATTCGAACCCGAATAACAACAAACTAATATTTACGTACTTACACATAATATATCCGATACAAGTGGACATGCTTATATTTACATTATGTAGTGTTCACACCGGCGACGTCTTGGCGAGCGTAACCGATCTATATACCGTACGCTAGTGAAATCTAACACAGATTCTTTGGTAAATTTACATCTCTCTCTCTCTCTCTCTCTTTCAGAAATATATTCAGATCATTAACATTCTAAAAACTCGTAAACAACAGCTTTAATATCCAACCGTACGACTGTGCGCGCGTTCTCAGCGAGCGAACACGCGGGCTCGGGCGGAGGCGCTAGTTCCCGAGCGCTCCCCAAAGGATTACGCGATCTCGAGCCTCCCTCGTCGGCCCGTTGGAGGAGACATCGCCCGTTTTTCTCCAAGGCTCCAATAATCCAACTCTTGCCGTCGGGAACCTCCTCCGATGAGTGTTACGCGCCGCGTGTTCGTTCCGAGAGACCGTGCGCCACCACAACTACACCGTTACATTAAATGAGCAAATCACAGTTCAAACTGTGCATTTATTTTTAACCGTAGTGACGCAACAAAACCGACAAAGAGAAGTTTTCCAATAATGTTAAAAATGGCGACCTCTACCTACGTATATTAAGCAGGAATAACGTTTTCTGGTTCAAGTCGAGAGCCAAATATCATTTAAAAGTTTGGAATCGTCGCTTCGTGCTGCGCATTTACAGTCCGCACGAAAACACGCTGTCGCCCGCGCCCTCATCGCGGGGATCGTCAACTGTAGAATACTATAATATTCAAGCATCTTCGCATGCCTCGTGACATGTTTTGATTATCGATGTACCCCAAGATAGAGCAATGACTTTGTAATCATTAATAAAAAACGAGTCAACTTTTGCGCCACAGTTACACAGGAATACTACAACATTGCCAGTTAATTGCATTTTCCCTCAAAAATAGGGTTAATTTACTTTTAAAATGAATAATTTATGTTGGATTTTTATAATATTGTAATGATAGAAAAAATAATAGAGACGTAATGTGTTAGTGTATTATGTAAAGGTACATTTATATATTTATTATAATGAGGATATTTAAAATCATTAAATTATAATAGTACTGATAAATTGTTGGCTATTTTTTGTGGCTCTTGAATGAAATGTTGATGAATTCAAACATGTGAAACTTTTATCTTTTTTTATGAGTATATAATAATAGCATTTTTCTTTGTATTTTGAAACCCTTCTACTCTCAAATCTTTTTTAAAAGCCAGATAAACAAATTAGATAAAACGTTTGACAGATACCATCTGCTTTTAGATCCAACAAAAACAGTGCCTAGCAAAAAATAAAATCTATTTATCGCATTAGGATGGCAGGAAAAGTTAAGACCATAAGATTCACTTCAAATAGCATACTAAGCATTCTATACTTCACAAGGCGGTCAAAGGGTTCAAATATAAAATATTTAATTATTTTTATTTGAATCCTTATTGCTTCTGTTCAAAAGCTAACGTCTTCTAAGGCACCAATAGACGCACAAATAGAGGGACGTAGAGATAAGGAGGCATTTAATTAGTCTTCAATTTGTTACCTAATAATTAGTGTAATATAATTAATAAACTATCTTACACGGGATCGTTTTTTTAACCTTCCTTGATAGCTAATGAAATACATGTCCTTAGTATGAAATATATCAGAGCATACAACAAGCTGACTTGATTTCCCAATCTGTTCTCAACGACTATTTCTAATAATATTTATCCAACGACTACTTGAAATAGTACTTTTAGGTATTCATTCTATAAATGTTATTGAATAATTATTTCAAATATTAAAAATATTTTATAATACGTAATAGGTGAAATTTTGTACTTAATATAAAAAAAGGAAGTAAAAATAAATTAGTTCTAAATTTGGTATAAGGGTGACTTGGGTCCCTTGGTCGAGGAGCGCCTTAGAGTGATGTTGGTACCGCTGATTATATTTTGAGGTATTTTTACATAATTGTTAGTGACAAAGTTGACATAATATTGTTTAGTGCGTTTGTTGGACATTGGAGAGGTTGAAGTATTTAGAAGCAGGTGACGGCGCGTGCAAGCTCTGCACCGCTTGCAGTTCACCGTTTGTAGACTTTGGTTTACAACGTACAACTGTCATGGATTTTTATTATGAGGTTCATTAGACCGTCTCGACCGGCCGAGTGGTGACCGTATATGGCTTATCACGTCAAGGATTAGCGAGGCTCGGATTAGATTCCTGACTGGGCGGACTGTGATGAATATAGACTACATTTCTGGTTCTGGGTGTTTATTAAGTTTGTCCTGGTATTACTAAGTATAATATCGTTGACTAACACCTATATTACCAGCACAATAATTTGCTTACTTTCAGGCTAGATCAATATGTGTGATTTATTCAGGGATATTTATTAATTATTTTATTGCACTTCTTACAACATCGAATTGAATGGCAATCATAGAGACAATTAGGACGAATTTTATGTTTCGGTAGAGATCTATTTGTCCCTTGATAGGTAACTTGAAGAATGTCTGGCACTGGAATAGATCACGGAATGCATTGCACGGAATGTGTTGCGTGTGTGTCAGTGTGACTTGATAGAATCCTTTGCGATTTTTTTATTTTGTTAAAGTAATGACAAAGCGCTTTTGTCAGAATTACGCTTTTGTATAATATTATCATATACTGATTTAATTGAATTCTGATTATGAATGACATAAACTTTTCAAGGGCAGGTAGAATACGAGGATCATCACGCGACGCTTTGTAGTCGCCGTAGGTATCAGGGTACAATTTCTTTGATAAAATGCGCACAAATAATGGATCCTAGCTGTTAAGTGTCTACTCCTAAATTGTGTACGGCGTAGACACATTCAGTCGTCGTGTCAAAGAGCTTTTTTGGTACATATGATGACTGTGAATGTTAGGTTACTAGAAAAGAATTTCGACTTGTTTGGTGAAAAGTGAGTGGGGTATATTACACTGAGTATATTTTCCCGCGAATATAGGTATGTCAATTTGGGGTAGAGTTTGTTGTAAATATGCGTTTGAATACAATTTTCGATTTAAATGCCATTTGATGTTGATATATTGATTTTTGATGTCCGGGAATTTTCTTCATATTGACTATCTGCTCCAGATGACAAAATATCGATACGTAAGTGCAATTCATCGATATTACGCGAGTGCTGCTGTAATTTACTTAATTCGTCTTTATATTCCCACGTTTCCTCAATGTTCTGATCGTTAATGTCTGATATCTGTCGTTTCAGTGCCCGGGAATTGGCAAACTGCTGTAAAAATTTCCTAATAGTTTTTTTGGGTAGCTGATATCGTCATAGCGTATGGGTACTTAAAAGTGGAGCCGTAAACTTAAACGTAGGTTTAGCCTTAAAGGTCGAAGTTGTCTGGCCTTCTACCGGCGCAGCACGACTACTTTTAATTGGTGGTTCGATAATTTCTTTCTCTTTACTGTATGTGCGTCCTCGTCTCAACTCTACCGAGGCGAGCGGCCGAGCTGATTCGCTACTGTAATGAGAATTTTATAAAACTAATAGAGTGATATTTTTAACTCACTCCAATTCACGTCCCGTTAAAGCGAAATTTGCTGTTACTTTTTCTTGACTATTCCGTTTATGATAAATACCTCTGATATTGATGACAATAATTTTGAAGTTTCCTTCACGAGGCCTCTTCAATACTCGTAGTGTTGACAATGATATGCCCGATAACTCGGGTTCACTGTTTCTTGAGTGACAAAAAATGTCCTTTATATGATATTGTTTTAAATTTATTGTTTTAAATTCATCATCATTCATTCACAATTGATATAACACGAGCTGCTGCTGCTGCCCCACTGAGTGGTTAGTGAAACTGAGTTTATTGAATATCATAAATTAATACATAATTATAAATTGCTTATAAACTCTATACAGTCGTGGCGCTGCAGGCGAACTAGAGGACGAGTGGGCGTTCAACGCAATGACATGACATTAAACATTACATAGTACATTTCCCGATATATTGGTTTGAGTAGGAAATTATATTCCATTCTAAGTAAACCACGCCCGTAGCCGAGAGTACTCAGAATCAGCATTTTAGTTGTTCCATCGTGAATAGATTAGATATATTTACACTATTGGCTAGTCGACATCAATATTTTGGTCCTTCGAGCCGGACATAAACTGGACACGTATCATATCTACGTTCAAACCTACAGCTACGGGTGTCTATCTGCTGGAATAAATTATATCACTCGCCTACTATCAGAAATAATTACTTTTTTTATTCAGACCGTTTCGTCACGAGATTCGTATTAGAATGCAAAACTTCTCCATTCGGTTTTTCGGTAAAGTCACGAAATATTCGGTGGCAACGAAGGAATACTCCGTTGGCGCCGAACGTTCACGCGGGTTCTCATCACGCGTATCGGAAAGCGGCCGGTGACGCGGAATACGAACGGAGGGAGGCAGTGCGGCTCGCCTAGGCCCAGACGCGCACGGTGGTGTCCCACGAGGCCGTGGCCAGCGCCGTGCCGTCGGGCGCCAGCTGCACCTTGGCCACGCGGTGCTCGTGGCCGCACAGCACGCACACGCGCGCCGCGCGCAGCGCGTCCCACGCGCACGCCGTGTAGTCCGAGTAGCCGGCGAACAGCAGCCGCCCGCTGGCCGACCACTCCACCGAGTTGACGGCGAACATCACCGACTCCTTGCCGTACTGCGCCACCTCGCGGTCGGCGCGCAGGTCCCACAGGCGCACGCGCGCGTCGTCCGAGCCCGAGGCCAGCGCGTCGCCGCCCGGGTGGAAGCGCACGCCGGCCACGTCCGAGTGGTGCGCGTCGAAGGCCTGCACGGGCCGCGCGGCGCGCATGTCCCACAGCAGCACGGCGCGGTCGCAGCCGCCCGAGGCGAACGTGTCGCCCGCCTCGCCGCCGGCCACGTCCAGCGCCAGCACGTCGGCGGCGTGCGCGGCGAAGGACTGCAGCAGCTGGCCCGACTCCACGTCCCACAGCGCGCAGCTGCCGTCGCCGCTGCCCGTGAGCACCTGCCGCTCGCTGTTGGGGAAGGCCACGCACGACACGTACGACGTGTGCGTGGCGACGGTGCGCTTGCGCGCCGCCGGCTCGTCGTCGCCGGCGCCGCCCAACGGAAACACCGTCACCTTGTTGTCGAGGCCCCCGGCCGCTATCAGGTTCCCGGAGGGCGCGTACGCACACGCCATCACCCAGGTGGTGGGCATGGAGATGGTGAGCTCTTTGGTCGCCGTGAACGCGTCCCAGATGATCAACTTGCCGTCCTGTGAAAGATGTCAATATTCACGTTGAACAGCTTCGTTTAAAGGTTGTGCAGATATTTGACGAAGTCTCTTTGGCCGTATGTCGTCCCGCGTGCGCGCAGCACTTTGTTTCAGTGTGCATATCGGCATCTCGGGTAAAACGAGTCACGATCGCTTTGTATTGTATGTATTATAAAACTAATTGCTTATTTCGATATTTTTAAGAGCGAATCAGGTGAATTTTGCGGTGAGATGACTACCTCACTTAATTCACAAAACTATGCATCCAAATCTTTGTGTAAGTGATAGGTTTCTTGTTCCTTGGTAGGTTGTATAAGAAGATATTGTATTTCTCAATGTCATTTAGTGAATACCCTTCACTAGATACCTATGGCTCTCACCACGTAAACAATTTCGTCGCTTCTCACACAGAGGTCAATTTATGCTTATGCCGAGGGAAACGTGATTTCGATTCTATCAAATCTCCCCCGAAAGATTATAGGCTCCTCTCCCCTTTACAAAAAATAGCATACAAAACTCTTAGGTTTATACAGGTTACCTTTAAACGAGTAATTCTTGTATACAGTCGTGGTCAACTAATTAGGGACACTCTTTGGTTAAACCGAATTGTGAATTTATTTTTTATTTTCCAACGAGTCTAAACCATATTCCATATCTCTAACATGTAAGTATAATTAGTCATTTATGTGCCCGATTATACAAACAATAACAACTTCTTAAACATTAAACCTCTTTACAGTATAGCTGATAGATTATCGTAGTGCTATTTGTTCAAATAATGCTGGCTGGCCATTTAATTAGGGACACTGAGATATTGCGTTCTATTTTCAAAATTTGAATCTCAATACTTTTTTACTTCTTCTCTTATTGTTTCGTGGTAGTTTTGGCGGCAATCCCGATATTTATTTTAAGTTTTGAAAAATATTTTGAAGAAAAATGGGTAAAAATAAAAGTTGCGATCCAACACTACGAAAAATTATCATGAAGTTTGTTGTCGAGCATGGTTGGCCATACCGAAGGATAGCAGAACATTTAAATTGTTCAAAAACTATGGTATACAATGCAGTGCAACATGTCAGACGCAATAACACAGATTTAAATGTGCCCAGAACAAAAAGATCGAGAAAAACAACTCCGCAAGAAGATAGAATGATAACCAGGTTAGCTAAGAAAGATCCGTTTCTAGGCTCTATTTTAATTAAACACGAAGTGTTTGGGACAGACGAAAGAGCTGGTGTCTCAGCGAGGACCGTTCGACGACGTCTGGTAGAAGCAGGGTTGTTCGGAAGAGTGGCTCGCAAAGTACCGTTGTTGAAGAAAGAACATAGAAATGCTCGTTTGGCGTTTGCACGTAAATATGGACATTGGACCTACGCCCAATGGCAACATGTATTATTCTCTGACGAGACCAAGGTTAATTTGATTTCTT
>DVZN01000600.1:0-12419 GCA_018237365.1 Caria ino melicerta
ATGGATCATGCCTGCCTAGAAATAGCCTATTCACTCGGGCCTTAAAGATGGCTAGGTTATAATGTTCAGGAAATACACTCGGAGGCAGCAAATTCCACTCCTTAGCCTTAACTGTTCTGCTGTGAAGTATCGCCTAACCTTGGAAAGAATACCTAGCTTTTTTGCTGCAGTTTTTGCTTTAGACTCGATGTATTGCCCAAAGTTGAGATTGGATGATAATTCAACACCGAGGAGTTGCAGGTTGTCGGTTATTTCAACAAATACATCTCGGAAAGTCGGAGCCATGTGGAAAGGGCTCCGGTTCGTGGAGAACAGACACGCCTGCGTTTTGGTAGCGTCGTATGTCATCAAATTGGTATCTCCCTAGTCAGAAACTGCCCTGAGGGCTACGTCTAGACGACTAACCATATTCTCTCTACAAGACTGAATGTCGTCCCTACTGGCCTTTGCACTTGTCATGTATCTGTCCGTTACCGTGCTGTCGTCAGCATACCCCAAGGGTACAAGCAGATCATTTATATGCAGCAAAAAAGAGTTGCAAAAAATACTTAATATAAAATATATTTACATTACATGTTATACACAAGTCCCCCGCTTTTGACAGTTTATAATATACTCACGATATATTTTTCTGCAGTTTTCATCAATAGTAAAAGTAATCCTCGAAAATTGGATGCTAACTAGGCAGCTAGTTGCTCGAGCAAATTCGCGTGCAATTGCTAATCAATATAAAACAGAGATATTAAACTTGTAAGTCGTGAGTCGCGACTCTGTGGGGATCGCGTGAGGTAAATTCGCGATCGTAGTAAAGGGCAAAGGACAAAGGTCACACCTTTAACACGATTAAATACAAAAATATCACCAAGTAAAAATTACTTATTATTCTTTCTGAGTACTTTCCTGTACCAGATGCTTTATTTTAAAGGTCAACTGAACTTATCCAGTAACTCCATAGTACAGCGAAAAAACTCATGAGTTAGATGAGTACGTCAAATGTTAAAAAATCAAATCGCATCATCGTCCCTTTAAATTAAAAAGATAGAGTCGGTTCATTCTTTTAATCTTTAATTTGATACATACACCTAACATAAGTATAAAATTTGAAACTCTCCTTATTTTTGTTGCAGGCTATAAGTAGATAATTATAAAAAAATATAAATAGTAAATTAGACAAATTATACAAATTGATTTTACTCCAAAGTAAGCAATTTATTTGATTATTGATCGAAAAGTATGAGAAGTATCCTGAACGTAAACACATTTATGTGTTTATTATTTACGTGGCTTCAGTATAAGTTGAAAATACTCATGTAGTTTATACAGTTTATCATAATAGGTATCTATGACAAAGATTTATATAAGAACATGTCCGCATCATGGTCTATCATTAAAGCGGCTTGTAAACTTGCAATGCGGGGATCACCGGATCGCGATCGCCTTGAACTCGCGAGATCGACATTTTTTGCTGACTTTAGAACAGGATACGACGCCGTGTATCGTTATTAGGCCCTTGCTAATCTGTGCATGGTTTCGCGGTGCCCTTGATAGGCATTAGGAAAAGTAGACGCCATTTTGAAATCCTTGGATAATCCTGCGTTTTGAGTCGTAGTTTGTTTTTAATCTGTTTTATTTTTATTTTTTTTAAATACATATCGTTGCGCACTAGTACCTAGACATTATAAATGTCACATGATTTTAAGTTTGAAGGCTCTAGAAACAATATATATTTTAATTTAAAACTAATGTGTAAAAATAACGTATATTACATTTATTCACGAAACTCCATCTTATGGCCAACATTTTTGCAAAAATAGTTATAAAATTTACAACCAGTTGAGGAAATATTTTAAAGTAACTTGCGTTCAACAAAAAACTCTATGAATCTAGAAGGTTAACATCATACCGTATGATGCTATAATGTAATGGCTTACCGGTAGTTTTCTCGCGAGGCGTCATCTATTGCATAACTGGTGCCGGGTACGAGTTAGTTATGCACATTGTTCACCGTTCTCACGTCGTTACAAAAAGCACACAGATTTCCTTCCATGATAAAAGCAGATGTTTTGATTCGTGTATTAATTTGGGTTTATATCGCGATGTTGTGTGCGGTAACGTTGCCGAAGTACTGACGGCTCGCCAGTCGTACCGCCGGCCGCTCCTGCATTGCGGCGCGCAGTCGCACTCGCTCGCGCATGACCTTGGCATTGAACTTGGCAATGGGCCGGAGGGGGCGCGGGGAGGGTGGGGCTCCGCCCGCAGGGATGTGATGTGATGCACCGGCAGCTGCACCGCCCCTCCCGCCCGCCTTCCGCCTTGCCACCATTAAAACCCTTCCAATTTTAAATATTCATTCTAATTTTATAATCTTTACATTTTAGATATGTTTTAATTAGGGATCTAGTTATTTTATGTGCAATTTGTGTTTATGAAATCGCTAACGACAGTATGCTTGAAAGAAAACAGAAATTTAAAGCTATAAAGGTAGAGTTAAGAAATATTTAATTCGAAGGTCTTCCTTACGAAAACTATTTCTTTGTACATCTACGCCTACGATTTTTTTGTCTAAAGTAAACCTGTTATTAAGCGTTGTTTATTATAATGACTAGTTATTGAAAATGAAGGTTTTTTAAGTCGATACTTGGTGGAGAGTAAAATAAGGGTTCGAGTACAATTATGCAATATTGTGTAAAGTATTGCTTGCTCCAATATAACCGACCTTTAGTTGAAATAGTGTTCCTTCTTTATATACCTACTCGTTAATAATGCTTACCAAGTCTAAAATTAAACTCGAACTCATACGAGACGTTAGGACATTTTTTTCTTCACATACCTATTATGTATACAGATTGTGTATTTGTTACATTAACGCCTATACTATTTATTTCGATGGGAATGTATTTATTTTTATGGATCTATCTGTTCATACCTATGTACAAAGATTCTTCAGACATTTATTTTCAGAAGTATCATATGGGTACTTCTGCGATAACGTGTATTTACCTCAAATCATAATATTTTTATTCAAATACTCTAAACAAGACACTTTTGAACCGTTAAAACAGATGCCAAGTTCGTTATGTTGTCTCTACCAAGAAGAGCGGGCAAGAAATATTAACATCAATAAACTTAAAAAACATTTTAACTGCATTAATTAAAAAAATGTAATAATTTTAAATGTATGGATAGTATATAAAACTAATATGGATTTTAAATAGAGTCGACGCGAACACGTCGTGGTTGACGCAGTGTAAGACGTAAGCCGGCCCCACATATTAGAAGTCTTGGTCAAGGCCGCGCCAGCCGATGGATATTACATTTAAAAAGTAAAGTACAGGTGCGGTTATTAAGTTATTAAGTGGCGGAGGAGTTGAACACGGTATTTTTAAATAAATTGTTTCTTTAATAAACCGATTCTCCCACAGGCTGCCTTTCTAATCGGTGGTAGTCCACTCATTATTAAATTTAGAACATAGAACATTTCAAATTCACTTTGGTATATTATATACTTACTTAGGTACCTACTTTTAATCTTTGGCACGTGGTAACTTTGTTACTAGATTGCAAAGTGTATTGGGTAGTGTATACATAAAGATTACGTAGTATTTACACAAAGGTTGGCTATGTGTACAAATCGAAATATAAATTAAGTTTACGTTGATAAATAAACATATTTTGATTTTATTTATTTATTTAAATCATTCCGCCGTCCCTTTGTATGTTCGATAGTGCGGAAAAATATTAATATTATAATAATGAATCATTCGAATCAGTATTTGTTTGACAAAAAGAACAATTAGGTATATTTGTAATACGAGTGCAAGGCAAAAAAGGTTTGAAAATATTATGTGTGTACGTAAGAATATGAATTTATTGACAAAAATAGTGATAAGCATAATCTTCAAAGCAGCAATAAAAATAAACTTGTAACTCAAAAATTCAGACTTAGCAGGTGTACTAAATGTTTTAGAGGCCTCCCCCCTATCTATCTATCTATATATCCCTCCTGTAGATACGGGTTTGAGAACCAGTCTACCAATAGAAATATTCAATAGACATTTAAAATATTTTGTTCAGATCTTGTTGCATTTAAATAATTTATAATGGAAAAGTAAAAACTATCCACATAAACAACATTTTGTTCTAGACTAGGTACGTTTTTATATTGTTTCTAGTATAACTATTAGAGGATATTTTTTTAATAATATTGGAAGGCAAACAGGCAGACGGATTTCCTAATGGTCAGAATATCACGACGCCGAAATACATTTAAGGTGGTAACAGTGCGACCTTAGGCTAGATCGTTAGGTCTCGTGCAGAAGTAAGTGGGAAAGCTATTTAATGACATCTAATCCAAGTGGTATCAACATTCCGAATCCGATATAATCTAATAGCAAGAACTTATTACATGTTGTACATACCTAAAACCTCTAAACGACCAATTCTTGTCTGTAATCGGGATATGTATATAATTGGGATCTCTAAACGGCTACAACGATTGTCATGAAATTTAGTATGTTGAGGATTTCGAGGTAGAAAAATGTATCTAGCTATGTTTCATTTTTAAGAAAATATCGTTTTGTCCGTGTTTTCATGCAATGAAAATTGGCTGCAATTGTCATTAGAATACGAAAATAAATTTCGTTGACATCTACTAAGTTGTAATAGTTCAGTTCATAAGACGGGTAGTAACAAAGTCGGAGGACCCAAGTTCGATTCCCAGAAGGTTTTCTTTTTTGTTTTACTGAGCAAAGTCGGTCACCTAGGTACTGGTACCTAACTACGTAGAGTCGCCGTCGATTTACATCTAATCCATGTAGTATCAGCCTTCTAAATCCGATATAATCCAATAGCAAGAACTCATTACATGGTGTACATATAATATCCAAAGGTAAACAGATACAAGATGGAAAATGTTTAGGTATGTGGAAATATTCTTCGCTATGGAAAATAATATCGATTAATCTTCGACGACTTTTTTCAAATGAATTGTTGATCCGTGTTGCTCCTTTGCCTCCCTGCCAGGCAGCTCGTAAAACGCGAGCACAGGCTTACTGTCACTAACACCGTAACCTCTTACTAGCGGCTCGCCCGATTTGGTGCCACTGACTTATCTATTTCTGCTGCCATAAAGCTAGTACTTCCAGTCACGTGTTCCGGTTTGGGGGACAAGGTAGCCGGTAAACTTACTTTTGCACGGGGCCTAACGTCCCGGCACTCAGGTTGGCAATGCACCATTAGTCTATATTGGAGGAATGTATAATAATTTATAAAAATGCTTTCTGGTTTCTCCTATTGAGGTTTATAAAAACACTACAAAAATCGTAGGGTATTAAAGCTTATACATTTTGGCTAATACTTTTCCGTAACAATTTACGCGCAGTGCGGCGATAAGTAGCTGCCTGGCGAGTAGCTAGTTACCCAGTCCTTCAAGGGAACCCGCAGCAATGCCGAAAAACTGGTTTAGTAGTTTTAGAGTTTACCAATTATCAACAAACGCACAATCATGCTTTATATCTATTAATATAATAGTACAGAGATTTATAAACTAGTGAAATTGATATATAGAAATTCTATTATAAAGATAAATAGTAAACTGTAGTTATGGTTTTGTACAGGTAGAGAAATTAGATATCCGAAAACTGTCTTTAGACTTCAGAAAAATTTTCAGATATTGTTTTCAGCATTTATTTTTACTTTAAAAATATAATATCATTTAAATTACAACATTACTACAAAGTATTTTTATCATGGAATAGCAAAAGACAGACAAAACTGCATTAAACTGCAAAACCATAAACAGGAGAATACTTATTTTGAGGTTTTATTCAAGTAAACAATTCCATAAAAACGTTCATCCTTCACCCTTCAAGGGTATTTTGTAAAGTTAATCTGTGAAGTGTTTCTATGAAGAGAGTAGGTAATGAATGTAAAGGAAGCTAGGCAAGTATCGTAGGGATCGTGACATTCGGCACACTCGGCCTACCACACAAAGGGCTGGGCTTGAAGATATACATATATACATATATATACATACACATATATATATATATATATATATATATATATGTGTGTGTGTGTGTGTGTGTGTGTGTGTAATTTAACCTAACTTCTTTTGCAAAATATAATTCATCCAACGTTTGGCCTAAGTCCATACCTATTTCATTTTACAGTACCTACTATAATATATCTTTAGTATATTTTTCATATTTAACATTGAAATCCATTCGCAATAAGTTACGTGACTTAGGAGGAGTCAAAAAGGTTTAACAGACACAGGTCATGACGAAGGCGGAACGCAACTCAAATTTATCTTTTGTGACGATGACGTCGCAATTCCAAATCACGCCTTTCCACTCTCCAATTTATATAAACGTTTCCTCAAACGAAATGGTAACTTCATTGAGTTACAAAATGTATTATACGGATGATATAGCATTACTGTGGGTGGTGGGGTGGTAGGTGTTAAGTTTGAGGATCGATGCCGGGTGCGCATGCGCGCTGGTCTTCATTGCCACGTTCACAGCTCTCCCAGGCACTATTGAGCTTGTGTTTAACCGACAGATACGTAACACTGCTATTGCGTATATACTATAGCCTGTACTTGTGACTTTGTTCATCAAAAGGGGGATTGCAGCAAAAAAGTTCTATAGTAATGTTACAGTTACATCCCTAGTACTTCACTCTGACAATGTAGTATTATAAAAGTATTAAGGTTCATTACTTGAAAAAAAAAAACAACCTTTGTTATTTTTATCTATATTATTAGCACCATAGCAATGAAAACATAATACTAGCATAGCTTATACATCGTAGATGTTGTAATCTAAAATAGCTATAGTTACTTTATATTAGTAGAAGAACTGACTGCTGGGGGCTATGAGAAATGTCAGAATGGCATCCGCAAACTCGTAAGAAGTGCAATTTCTAAATAAACTGGTATTTGCCAAATTCACAGGATTTAATAAATGTAACTTATATACTATTTATTTATACTTGTCACTTTGTTCAGCAAAATAGGATAGCAGCAAATAAGTTCTAAAGTCATGTTACAGCTATATAACTTCACTATGACTATGATACTTTAGGAAACTATTTTTAGGATACGTTACTTAAAAAAAACAATCTTTATTGTTTATTGTCTGTCTTTCATGAGCATTATTTATATTACTAGCTATCCCGGCGAACTTCGTCTCGCCAACAACCCGTCAGTATTTGAGATAAAAACTACCCTATCTTTTTACAGTATTTTTTTATTGATAAATATCATAATTTAATACTTATTATCATATTCTGTACGAACACCAATTCAAAGTCAATAAAATCATAAAAATTTGTCCAGCCTTTCCAGAGTTATAAATGGTGTAACTAACACGATTTTCTTTATATATAGATAAGCACCATTGCTAATGCAAGTTGTAACTTGAAGTAGCTATAGTTAGACCATAGTATTCAAAGACCGAACTGCTGGGGTACGAAAAATATTAGAATGACGACCGCGTACTCGACAACCAAGTGTAAGAAATCCACTTCCGAAATAAACTGACACTGTCAAAGTCACAGGGTTTCATAAATGCAATAAGAGCAACAGCGTGTGTGACACTACAGCTCCTCAATATTTTCGACTGATCAATGAAATTTCAAATTATTTATCACAAGTGGGTACGACAAATTCAAAGTTTGTAAGGTACACGGTAAAAAAATAGAAATAAGACATATGATTGTATTCCGTTAATACAATTCTGTATATTATAAGATAGCAGAATTACGCTCAAAATAGTTTTAATGAAATATTAAAACTAAACAGTTAGAAAGAAATAAATCATATTTCTATAAAAAGTAAATATATATTTTTTGTTTATACCAAATAAGTTCCACAAGTGCTGGAGTTATTTTAATCACTTTTTCAGCAGTAGACATCCACATTAGGTGTTAGAAAGTTACTGAGCTATATATTAAAAAAAAAAGAGATCCATTAGAAAATTACAATAATGTGGATTACATTAATTGTTAGAACAATAGCAGAAATAAATAAATCATTTGTGTAAGTAATTAATCTATATTACTTCTCTCCCTATCTTGTAAGGGAAGGGTACCTTGAACATATGTATGTAAATATGTATGTATTTTGTTTATTTTTTTCTAAATAAGTTTCAAAAATATTGCAGCCATTTTAACGATTTTTACATCAGTATCAGAAAGTAACTTAGCTATATTTTTCTAAATAGAGATCCTTAAGAAAATCACAATAATGTAAAACAAAGTAGCAAAGTCGTGTTAGTTGCACCATTTATAGCTTCTGTTCAGCGACAAGAGCCGTCATCCGTTTTGGAGATCACAGTAGCTGGTTATTTTTTTTTTCGAAATGACTTATAGCTGATTGCTGGCTCGGCCTCTACAGCTTAATGAACTTTAGGGCAGAACGTGAGAGTTCTGCCGAGTGGAGTTAACTTTAGCAATGTTTAACATCATCATGCCTCAGTGTCTATAGGCGGCGTGTATTTCTCACCATCAGAGATCCGTCCGTTGTTTGTCTTTTCTTAGGTTTATCTCAGCCTAGAATAGCAGATATTTTTAATATATTTAAATTTTAAATAATTCAAGCACAATTTTTTTTTGCGGTCGGTCACATACATTCTTCAATATTTTAAAAGTTAATTATAACTTGTAGAAATATTTTATACCTGGTGGTATAGATATAGAATAATGAAAATAGATAAATATTCGATATTTATAAATATCGAATATTTATCTATTTTCATTTACGTTACTCATTAAATTGCTAATCAGTTTTTTCTCGCATTCATTTGATAAATTGTTTTCTTAAATAATGTATCTTAATTATTACGTTTAACCTTTATTTCAATGCACACTGAAGTATACTTTTTCCGATAGTTTTTTTACATACGTTTCTATGAAATTAGTATATAAATGTTTTTTTAGCCACAATAATAAAGAAACACCTATATTCAAAATAGAGTTTTTTAAAACATTAATGACAAGTGACTTTATTTTCGTTATTTAATATAATAAATAAATATCGTCACGCTCATATATCATAGAAATACACATACATACTACTTACATACTAGTATGCAACCACGATTAGCCGACGATATTAGGTCCCGTGAGGTGACGGGTGGCAAGTCTGTCGCCAATCGGGCACAAATCCAATACCAGGCAACGGTTTGTTTTTCAGAAAAACTGAAAAAACTCATACTTAGGACAAGTTGCGACGGAATTGAACTCGTGGTCTCTCACGTCGAAGTCGGAAACCGATACCACTCGACCACAGAGGCGATTATTTAATAATTGTAAGTAATGTGGAAAGCGTTAGATTAAACAAACGTAAAATCGAGAATACTAATTACTAAGTACGTATAAAACTTCAAGAGTTAGATTTGAAATCGTAATCGTAAGTAGATATTTGTTTATTTTAAGTGTAAAAATAAAATTCCCCGGCTGTAAAATATCTTGAGCAATGCAGAGCAGAGTTTGTGTTTAAGTTTCAAGGCTTCTGACAAATTTACCCGGGCGTGGGTGGCCTTGCCCTTGACGAAATCAATAGGCGCGCGCCCTACCCCGACACAGCTGTACACTGTACCCCTATATACGCGACCGAAATGGATATTGACTAACTGGAATTTCAGCTCTAATATCTTACTGGTTTAGCATTACTTTCCTTTGTATGTTATTATGTTCAGGGTTAGGTGTTACAACGTCATTTACATCACGGGAAACTGTGTATGTGATGGAGACATTTTTTCATCATGAAATGACGTAGATAGGTACCACAAGCAGTATTTAACTTTTTCTTCTATTATATTTCCTTACCGAGCTTGACTGCTATAGGCTGACTTAGTGCCTCAGATATAATATACATCTAAGGCATACTTTCAAACATTGTACAGTTTTAGTGCATGTATCATTTATGCGAAAGTGATTTTAAACTTAAATCGTTGTGTATTCCTGTAAAATGACCAAACCGCTCGTATTTTATCCGAGGGTGGTGTCAAGATTCTCCGAAACCGGAATGTATGTATGAGGAAAGTAATGAACTTGAAGGAAGTTAGGCAAGTATGCCGGAGTCATGTCAATTGGCGCCCGATACTCTCTGCCTACTGTGTAGGGGACTAAGCGTGAAGATATGTATGTGTTCCCACATTGTTATAAACCAGTGACGGAAGCGCGGTTGCAAAAGTAAATAACTAACGTCCACCTCCAAGAAACTGATTTAACAATTCACATGATGGTGTAAACATTTTGTGCAAATTGCAAAGGATACCTTCATTGCAGTTGCATGCTGTGTTCATCGATTTATATTTAGAAAATAAGAATTATCATGTTACGTTTTATGAACACATTGTTATGGAAGATTTATGGAAGGAAATCTACATATATACCTACATATGTTCACGCCAAGTCCCTTACGCGGGAGGTTGAGAGTATCGAGTGCCAAGTGTCACGACTCCTACATTCTTGGCTGGTTTCCATCACATTCATTACTTTTTTCATACATACACGCCGGTTTCGGAGAAACCACCCTCAGAAGGAAATCATGGACCAAAATCTGTTTATTTAAATGTATATTTGTAATTGAGAAATAATAGCTTTTTATCATAGTTTTTATCAATGTATGCGAAAATATTAACGGTTAGCGATTGCTCGCGGCTTCGTCCGCGAGGTCTAAAAGACGTCTACAGTTTACATAACATTTTTTTTTTATTTAATACTAAACCGAGGAAGGTTTAGTATTAAATAAAAAAAAATTACTTTTTTTAAAATAAAAAACCTAGCTGCACCTACAGTATTACAATATACTATTTTGGTTGGTGAGTGTATATGATTTAAACATCCCGTTTACTTGTATATACAGATTGACTTTTACTATCGTTTATATATTCGTATCTATATATCTAATACCTGTAAACGGGCAACTCTTGTATATATTTTTCATGTTTCATGTTTTCATAAAATCTAATACGCAGGCGGTTTCAGGGGCGATAAATCGATCTAGCTAGGTTTTATTTTTAGAAAACGTTGTCTTTTCCGTGTCACCCAAGAACTGTATATATAATGATATATAGATTTTCTTAAAAACCAACATCGTCCGATTCTTCTTGTTTATTAATATTGCAATCATAGAATACTTCTGAACATACACACCAAACACCGCAATCTCAACCTAAGGTGATAAGTCTCAAAATTGTATATACTTGTAATATAAACGTGTATATTTTACCCGGATGCCACATATTTTTAAATGCGCACAGGCCTGGCCGAAATTAAAAATCTTCTTTGTATAAATGTTGTGTACAAGAGAGGCTTTTTTACAAAATCAGTTTTAAATTTTGTCATAAACTGTTTATACAAATACAATTCTTTTTAGAATTAAAGTTCCTTCCATCAACTACTTCACTACATAGTATAAAATGAAGTCGCTTCGCGTCTGTATGCTTAGATCTTTAAAACTACGCAACGGATTTTGATGCGGTTTATTTAATAGACAGAGTGATTCAAGATGAAGGTTTATATGAATAATACATGCATGATATAATAGAGAAACACTGATAATTTTAGAGGTTTCTAATGTGATGATTGTACGAGACATTCTGTAGTATATTTAGTATAAATTTTGCACCCTTGCGAAGCCGGGGCGAGTCGCTAGTCTGTAATATGATAATTTTGGCGTTGCGGTTATATTAATTTCCAAACAATAATTGAAGCCGTTATATGGTTATATCTGAGAAATACGAGTACCTTGTCATGACAAAAAATATGAATAACGTGTTAGATAAGATCTGGCATTGAGAAATATAATTCGCGTACGACACTGGCTCTCTACGCCTCGACTTGTTTGTGATAGTTAAAGAGAACATTCTAAATTAATTGAAAATACTTTAAAAGGATTTATTTATGTGCTAGTGTAAGTTTTTCTGACTTAGTAGATTAAATAAAATACGTATATTATTCGTACGTCATAAAAATGCATTATGATGTTTTTATTTTAAATTAATTACTTTATTCCCTGGACAAATATCCCTGAATTAATTAATTTGATTATTAATATTTTTATACACACAAGCCTATCCTAAGCCTGATATTTCATTTATTTACTACTATTTTATTTGTAAAATAGTACATCCATGAAGATATTGTGAAAAGCAAAACTATTTGGTGAGTGTGTAATTGAAAATACAATTATTAAACAGTGCAAGTGTGACTGCGCTGACTAAACGGTTCGGCGTGGATGAAAATAATGTTTACCAAAAATGTTCTTTAATTGTTGTACATAAATGTACGCGGTAAAGATATTTTACATAAGTAAAGTACCTTAAGTTAACACATCTTTTAATTGGCGACGGGGAAGCCACGGGTTACTATACATTTATGTACATAATATATATTATATAACAAACATC
>DVZN01000601.1:0-12405 GCA_018237365.1 Caria ino melicerta
CTGGTTTCAGGTGACATTTAAAATCATATAAAATCATAGCGCGAAAATGTTCCCGGCGTAGATCCATTTTTCAGTAAAACACGACAATTTTAATAAGTCGTAAAAAAATTGGAGGGAAATTTCAAAATTGGAACATACATTTTTTTGCTTATAAATAATTATATTTTTATAATAAATTATAACCATAATATAATATAACCAGTGTCTCATACACAAAACTTTTTTTTCGCATTACTTTCTGAGTGCCCTGGTACGCTTGCCCTGTCGATATCGAACCCGAGCCTCGCTAAATGTTGACGAGGTAACGCAACAACGCTACCACTCGGCTAGCGAGACGATCATTGCCTCACTGGCAATGGCATTGCACTGTCTATGAAGCCAAGATAGTACCATGAGAGTATTGATTACTATCATGGCGTCAGTGACACTGGGAAGATGAAGACAAGTCGATTGACGTAAGAATCACCAAAATTGGCCCATGCGTTTAGTCTCTAGAGGGCCACAAAGGAACATACTTAGATACATAGACTGGTAAACACATAACCCTCCTTTGTACAGTTGGGTAAAAATATGATAAAAATACACTTACTAAAAATACTTGGTATGCTAAATCCTTGTTTTCAATCAATGTTGTGTCTTTGATGTACTTTTTTACTTGTATTGAATCTGAAGTAACATTTTGAAGTAAAGATCTCACAAATAAAGCAGGACTAATGCCTTGGCTGTCGGCTAATCTGTGGTAATAAATAAATAAATTTCCTTTTTCATTGTATATAAATATAATTATAACTATATTTAAAATATTATAGTAACACCATTATGAAAGTAATTTTGTGATGCATGTACATTAATGGTTTGGCTACCTAATCTAAAGGATTTTGTTGAGCACCAGATTTTACAAAAAGCGACTGCCATCTGACCTCTGCAACCCTGAAGGGAAAACAGGCCCAATCCTAGATTAGGCTAATTACACAAATCCAGGTTTTCTTACAATGTTTTTCTTTACTGCAAGAGCACTCAGAATATTAATAAGGTGAGTGAGGGCCCGGCTCTCAGGGGGCCGTTTATTCTAAGCTTTGAAGAGATGGTATGGTACCCTAATGATAAGTTGAACTCAGTGTATCATATTCTTATTCCTATCTATAATTTTGAATACCAATATATGTAAGGACTTGATTCAATCTCTATGCACAGAGGCCCTTGTCCATCTAGTAACGCCACTGTTTACAATGTTATAATAACATTATAAAAAAAAAACACATTTTATAACCTCAGTGGTCAAATGGTGTTGGATTCCGACTTAGACGCGAGTTTCTGGGTTCGTTTCCCAGGTCGGGCGACTTGTTCTAAGTGTGAGTTTTATCAGTTTTTCTGTAAAACATAACTTTGCCAGGGATTGAATTTGTGCCCAATTGGCGACGGATTGCCACGCATCCCATCATGGCACCTTATATCGTTGGCTAGCCATAAGTGCATAATAGTATGTACCTTTTCAAGGATAAATGGGTGTGACAATATTTATTTAATAACACATTTTAAAATTAAAATCAACAACTTTTCTAAATAACTATTAGATACTTGCTTTAGAATAACATCCCCTGTTTTGTTGTCTTTCATTAATTCTTCATATAATTCATAGTATTTGCTAGATATAACTGGAGACTTCCGATAACTTTGTTTCATAGATCTTTGGACAAGTAATGATAAAATACTTCCCATGGTGAAAGATGAAATTCTGGATCAAAACATTTATATTAATTACTGACTGTAGCCTGTGCGAAGCCATACAATTCTTATTTTGAACACTCTTCTCGACGTCATTTGACTACACTTCACTCCACTCCACCTCACCTAACTTCACACAATCTCGTCCTAAATTAAACAGGATAAAAAGTAGTCTACAAATGGAGGAAGGTGGGGACTGGTTGGACCCATCTCCATTCCAAAGCACACTAACTACCCTAGTTCATCCCTCTCTCGCCTGCCTACTCGTCCCTGTCACGCCTCCCCATCCCATCTACCTCTCCTCACCCCATCTTACAAACAAAAAAAGAATCATTAATTCTTTTTTTGTTTGTTCGATATCGATGTAATCGGAATACACTTTAATGAATAATTGCCAATTTTACATTTATTCTCTCACAAAAACCCCTTAACAGGAAAAAAAATTATCCTATAACGGTCCTCGGATCATAAATTATGCGCCAGCAAAACTTTGTTACGATCGGCCAAATAGATTCGGCGTGAACCACGGCCAGGGTACAGACAGACAGACAAAAATTCTGAAAATCTGAAATATGTTCTGCTGCCCATTTTTCAAATTAGAAGCTTAACTATCTATTATAACAAAAACTACGTTTGGGAAAAATGTATCTCGCACGATGTTAGGATTGTTTGCTAGTTAATGTATTATCATAAATAAATTATTTACTCTTTATATTTAATCTTCAGTTCATTTTCTGATTTTCTATTATATGATGACAACTTGTTAAAATCTCGAACAATTGCATTATATATTTTGATAGACATTGGTTTTATTCCTTCGGTTGACATTTTACCGTAACTATATTTTCTTAATTATACAGAAATAAATAATTATTTATTTGTATTGACACAAACTGAAAACCACTATAAACACAGTTGTGATTTGTTTGACATTTCATATTACACAAACTCACAGATTATAGTCATTAGTCACAGATTAGATTTTAGTAGCTAGTATAATTACGTACTCTATGGTAACTAGATTATAATAATAGGGTGCACAAACATACATTGACTTACATTGACATAACGACATAAGAATTCAATAAATATAGAAAATTTGAAGAATATTAATGAAATGATAGTCTAGGCTGTATGGATTAAGACCATTTGCCTTCTTTGAAAGGGGGTAATTAAAAAAAGCATGACAATTGACATTGACATATTTTGTACAATTTACGTACTCTGTGATATTTTGTTTTTGTAATGCAATGTTAAACTAATGCATACAGTACATTCTGTTTAGTGTTTTACGTTTGTTAGTTTTGTGATAGCAATTCATAGTTCGTGCGCTCATTCGTACATATATTTAAAAAAATGGGTAACAGCAAACCTGAAGATGTCATTACAGAGAAAATATTGAACGTAGCAAAGAAGAACCCTAAAGGGATATCGGATAAAGATATGGCTGCAGCGGTGCCTGAACTTTCCCCTGCTGAACTTGTTACTGCGATTAATAAGTTATTGCAACAGGGCCAGATAGATTTGTATAATCAAGGTGGATCACTAATTTATAGGTAGCGTACAAACACCTTTTAGGTGTTATTTAATACATTTAATAAGTAACATTTTCAGATTGTATTTCTAACTGTATTTTTAGGTTAAAAACATCAAAACAAGTTATAAAAGGAGTTGATAATGAAGAGAAAGTTGTATATAATCTTATAGAAGAAGCAGGCAACAAAGGAATATGGATAAGAGACATCAGAATTCGTTCAAATCTTGCAAATACTCAGCTTACCAAAGTTCTTAAAAATTTAGAGAGCAAAAAGGTTATAAAAGCAGTAAAATGTGTTAATGTAAGTTATTTTGTACTACGGGCTATATGTAAATTACGTCACACAAATTTCATTATTTTTTAACCCTCCCCCGTCCTTGTCACAATTGTGAAACCTCCCCTAGTGTGACTTCACATAGTTTGCAATTTTACATTTAGAAAATAAAAAAACAGTTATGTAATTTAAGTGATTATACCTATGATCCGTGATTATACCTACAATCAGTGATTATACCTATTATCAGTGACTATACCTATAATCACTAAAATTTAAATTACAATTAAAATTAGATATAAATACAATGTTTTGAAAAAATGTGATAAAACAAAATTTGGGCCCCTTTCCCACCCATTGTCACTGAATGTCACTTTGTCAACCCACGTCACCCACCTATGTGTGACGTAATTTATTGATGGCCTGTTACACTTGTATAATTTTGAAATTAATTAAAATTATTGCCATTACTTGGTTTATTTTTTAGGCTTCTAAGAAAAAAGTTTATATGTTATTTAATCTAGAACCTGATCGTTCAATATCTGGAGGAGCTTGGTATCAAGATCAAGATTTTGAATCAGAATTTGTAGATGTCTTAAACAGACAGTGTCTAAGATTTTTGCAACAAAGAGCTGATAAGATAAAAAATAACCCAAGAGGCCCAATCATTGGGAGAACACAGTCCTATGCTACAGCTGCTGAAGTTCAAAAGTACATAACAGATTTAGGTATAAGTAAAGTAAGTTATTTTCTGCTCACTTTTAGCCTAAACACTTTATTTTATTTGCTACAAGTGGTCTAAATATTAATTTTGTGACTGTGACAAACAGGGCATGACAAAATTATACAGGTTCCTTTTTTACCATTTGGCTATGGAACCCTAAAAATATGGAAAGTTAAAAATGAAATATGCCAATCATTTCTTGTTCCAGTATTGTTATTGTAGTAGGACTTGCACAAACAACATGAAAGTAATACCTTAACAAGACTTACATTACATTTATTATACATTACACTTACATTTATCGTATCTATGGCTCTATAGGCCTAAGTTTTCTCTCACTAGTTGTGTGCTTATTTGCTTTTTTATTGCATACTTCTAACTTTTATGTTGTATACATGTTTGAAATATATAACTTACAATCAACATACATAAATATCTTCATGCCGCCAAGTCCCTACGGGATAGACACAGAATATGGAGTGCCAAGTGTCACGTCTCCTGCATACTTGCCTAGCTTCCTCCACATTCATTACTCTCTTCGTACATACACACTGGTTTTGGATGCTCTTAACACCACCCTTGGATAATACTCGAGCAATTTGGTCATGGAATGTCAACCTAGATCTCTCCGGGTGCCTCCAGGCTTCCACATTCGCATTGTATATCTGCTTTGTCAATCTTGCATCATCCATTCTTTCTATATCGAACCATCGGAGCATGTGCATTTTTACACCGACACTTACTTTTTAATCCTACTCTTTCTCTGATACATATTACACTTAGTTCAAAAACCGAAAGATTTTGTAATGTATTACAAACATATTATTAATAACTCCACACTGCTAGAGCTTCATTTTGACTTCATTATTCATTCCTATGATTCTATTTATCTTCAGCAGCCTAATTAACAAACTGGCTTCATTATTTCTTGATTGGTGATGTATAATGAAGCCAGTTTGTTAATTCTTTCCACATCACCAATCAAGAAATAATGAAGCCAGTTTGTTAATTAGGCTGCTAAAGATAGATTCTTTCCACATCACCAATCAAGAAATAATGAAGCCAGTTTGTTAATTAGGCTGTTGAAGATAAATAAAGTTTAGTCAATAGTAATATATAAATTGTATTTTGTTTTTCAGGTCAAACTAGAAGTAGAAGATGTCATTACCATTTTAAATACCTTGGTATATGATGGAAAAGCTGAAAGTAGTGTCTACCCAGATGGCAGCAAAGTTTATAGAGCCATTGAATCATTAATACCTCCTCCAGGAATAGTTCAAGTGCCATGTGGAATTTGTCCTCTTATATACAAATGTTGTTCTAAAGGCCTTATAACGCCACAAAGCTGTAAATATATGAGTGAGTGGCTTGAACAATAAAAGAAATGATTAAGTTTAATGTTTATTTAACAATTTTTGGTGATAGCTTAAAATGAGTTTCTATGATTCTATTCTATATTGTCTTAAAGGCAGAGGTTTCATGTTGCTAAGAAAAAAATCTTGAGATATGCGTTTTTATTTAATGTAATATATTATATTGTGTGAAATAAAGTATTTCACATGATTTTTCATATTTTCTAATTGGTCTTTAACACATTCAAATCTTTGGTTTTTCTATTTTAGTAACACTTAGAGCAAAACTAACTCTAGGTTCATTTGATTATGCCATTTGTATGTATGCCCATACAAATGGAGTAAACAGTGAAAGTGCCATCTATTGCAGCAGTGGAAAAATTAGGTAAATCGATGGCTAACAGTTATTCCATACCTTTCAACCATTATACCTACTTAAAATATTTTACAAATAATACAGATATATTCTTCTTCGTGCTCTGCAACACTAATATTTATTTCTATGGTAAACATTTTTTTGACTTTTCAATTTATATTACACTATGATATATTTTTAAGAGACGTTTGTCACCAGCAAAAATTGTATATTATTATTTAGATATTTTAGCTAGTAAAAAAAACTTGTATTCATCAGTATTTGCAAAAAAATCTTCGTTTTTTGCAAGTGATTGTACCAAAAAAAACCTGATAATAACAAATACACCCAAAAAGATTTAGCCAAATTTGGCAGTGGTTCTTAAGTAATGGTATGACCATGGAAATATACAACCAAGATCTTGTTATTTTCATAGTCATGCCATAACTATTACATGTTTAGGAGTGAAAGCATAACAGGCAGACTGCTACTTTTGCATTGGAGTATATGTACTCGTATTATACTAATGGTAGTGAATTTTTAATGTTTGCCCATGGGAGGACATACTTTATTACAATGAGGAAAAAAAAATTGATTCAAATCAGAGCACAGCAGAGGTTAAATTTTTTGAAATCTATATAAGAAATATTTAAATAACCACTACTTATATACAACATTTTTACTTTAGTAACTTTTAAATATGCTTATTATTAATGAAAAAAAAAATGAATTAAGAAATGTACAGAAATTTAACGAAAAACAGGAATAAAAAAAATAATAGTGCAAAAACAAAAAACAGACCTATTTCAGCAAAGTGATAGAAAGATGGTATCATTATGTCACAAGTCAAATGTTACAATTTCATACTATTTGCTGACATAGGGCCATCCATTAATTGTGTCACACAATTTTGATTGATTTTTGATCCCTCCCCCCAGTGATGCTAACTCAGCCCCCTTGGGGCTAGATGTAGCCCTTTTCGCTTGTTCAGACTTCATAATAACCCCTAGCCAAAAATAACATCTATTAAACATTAAACTTTTATATCTGTGCTGTGTAGGACGCCTCCCTTCGCATACTAGCGGATTTCTAGGCATGGAGCCATCACTGGCTGACCGCAGACAGCCAAACATTTTTAAACTTAAATGAGAGCTACTTTTAGTAACAGATGCAAAACAATAACAAAAAAGTGACATTCACCTTAAGAGAGAGCCTTAGCAGTTAAAAGCAACTAATTATATAATAAATTATTATCTAAAAAAATTAAGAGCTCTTTAACAAATTATCAAAAAAAAGGTAATTTATTTTACATTATATTTAAATGGTAATCTGCCTAAATGAGACAATTGAAAACCTCCTGTATTTTATCTTGTGACTTATTTATTTCAATAAATAATAAACTTAAAAACTTACATATATTGTTCTAAAAAAACATCTACATTTCAGTTAATACATGATGTTACAAAATAAAATCTTTCAAAACAAACTTCTGCAATTATCTTCAATACTATGCAATGCATTTGATACTACGGCAGGTTCTCGCTTATTATTACTGACTGGTTTCTCTTTTTGTTGGTATGGTTCTGATTGACTTGATTTTGTAAAAACAGAACTAAACACATCCATCTGTATGTAATTAAGTGATTGTAATATCACACCTTTGTCTGGGTACGGAGTTGGACCGTCTTGTGTCCTGTCCACAATGTAATTTACATTTTGTGGTAGGTTAGCGGGTGAACTGCTAATTGGTGGAGTAAAGTTAGGAGGATTTGTACTAGGTAGTGGAGGAGGAGGAATTGTTGGTTTTTTACCACCTGAAAAAAATAATTCTAAAATTAATTAAACTTCTTTACAATTTGTGTTTGCACTGACTGCCTTCCCACCAGGCAGCTCGCAAATGGCGAGCAGAGGTTTTCTGTTTAATAATGTATATAATATCAAAGCCTTGAATATAATTGAAACTAATTAAAATAGCTAAAAACAGACTTGAAGATCACATACAACCTTCAAAATTTTTATGAGACCACCTATAAAAAATTTACAAAATAGTTCAATTCTGTAAAAAAATAAGTGTGATCTAACGTAAAAATAAAATATATTTTTTTTCAAATTGAGGTTGTTCCTTGTTTTCATTGCTTAAAAATGCATTTTTTTATCAATTCATAAGTAGTCATTTGCCTGCCATCTTCAGGCTGCGGTAATTATAATAACTTACAAAAATGTGTGCTGGTTAAAATCCTTTCAATCTAGGTCAAAAGTACCCAGTTAACTTGCTTATCAGGCTTAAAATCCTGTCACCTAATAAGTGACAGACTGGCAATTAAATTATTTACCATGAATAATTAATTAACCATGCAGTTAATCAGGTAAATATCAAAGCCTAGTTCAGGATCTCATAAACACATTATTTTTGGCAAGTGATAACTATTGATGATTATGATAAGATGTATTTAGGTCCTTAAAATCTAAATAAGGTAATATTCAATATTTAAGTGTTACAATAAAAATATTAATAAATAATTATAAAAACATATGTCTGGTCATATAACACTAATTGACTTAACTACAAAGTAAACAAATTATTTGCTCATGCTATGGGAGTTAGTCAATGATATACATAGACATACATATATAAATACTAGAATAAATTTATCAAAGATCCAGTCCCAGAAATGTGAATGTGTATGTTCATTACTCAAATGCTCGCATCATCGGGAACCTGAGCCTCGCTGTTAGTAGATGTGGTAAGGCAACCGGCGTGTATGTATGGAGAGAGTAATGAATGTGGAGGAAGCTAGGCAAGTATTTCGTGTTGTGATTCGTGAAGTTGTGACACTTGGTACTCGATACTCTCTACCTACCTCATATGGGACTTGGCGTGAAGATATGTGTATATGTGTGTGATAAGGCAACTACGCTCACCACTCGGTCAGTGAGATGGTCAAAAATATTTAAAGGATAATAGTAATAGCGCTTACTTATTGAGTGAATGATTCTTTCCATTTCCTTTAGTTGTGTTTGTTGGTGTTGAACAGTAAAGTACAAATCTGTTATAGTGGTAGTGATGTGGCTCATCTCACTTTCTCGCTTAGCTTCTTTCGCTGCTTCCTTTTTACTCTGCCTAAACATATAAAATTAAGTTATTGTCATGATTAATAATTGTAACACAGTAAAACCGCAAAAAATCGACTTCCAGACCCCTTACATCTTTGACGTTTTTATGGGTCCACCTCGAAATTTGGAAATCGGTCCAGAATTCACGGAGAAATTGGTGAACATTCATAAAAAATAAATAATCGAACATAGATCTTCTCCTTTTTTGGAAGACAGTTGAATAAGTCACTTGTACACTTCCACAGTATTTTAATTACGAATGTAATTGTGTATTATAGAGGTGTTAATCTTAGTAAATTTAATGAAGTAGTGGTCCTAAAGATGCTTTAGTTAGCAAAACTGGTAGGTCCATATAGATAAAATACTGTAAAAGTGACTTATTTAATCAAGAAAATACAATTTCAACAAGCGCCGACGTTGGAAAATATAGAACATAAGGTTATTAGCTTATACATTAACATGAATGTTATAGCAAATTTGATTTATATTACCTATTGTACTCAATCACAAGAAGTCCAGCACCAATTACAAATATGACAGTTTCACCCAGCAAGTTGGCTCCTAATTCTATTGCCATTTCTTGACTCAAAACTGGAATGTTGACTGGTTTACCCAAGTTTAAAATCCACATTTTTGCCTTCACTTCACACCAGTTATAAACTGCAAAAAAAATACAATTGAATAATAACTACTCCTTATTAATATTTAATCAGTAAGTTTATATGATTTTCTTACACTGAGCTGGAGGCATACACACATAGGTCCTAAAAAAAGGACTATTTTTGGCTCGTTCCTTACAAACATTTGCTATTGGTTTACTTATTTGTTTAACTAATAGAACTGATAATTTTGCGATGGGAAATGCACCTACGACCATTGTTGATATAATCGGTGAATGAGTATTAGAGATATCACTAGCGATAAAAACAATTTGATCCTATCGAGCGACCTTCTGTTCGCCTGTTCGCCATTTAGAATAATTTGTCATTTGTCAAATGATAAAATGTCAGTAGTCACATTTACCAATTGCAATGACATATAAGTTTTTTTCACCCTGATAAAGTCGTAGTTCTTCCTACTTCCACCAAAATTACATAGAAATTAGCGAAATCACTTTGCCCCAGGCAGTGGTCAGAAGCCATAAAAAAGTAGGTAATACTTCCTGCCATTAATACACTGACAACGTTTATAAAATACTAATGACACCTAGTTATTACAAACGAAATTTCCCAAACTGAAAAGGATGTAATTTAATAAAATAGAAGTAGTATGTAATATTATTTATATTACGTAATACGGTGTAGGTAATTAGAATATAATTTAACATATTTATATCATATATACTCACTAAAAATACGCATTCATGGCAGTTACCTTACGTACATGGACTTACAAGTCGTGGAGATACTAGCACACCTCTGCCTACCCCTTCGAGGATAATAGGCGTGAAGGTACAACTACTACCTTATGTACACATTACATACACCGATGAATTACACATATAATATTGCAGATTTATGATGGAGTTACAGTAGGATTACTGCTAGACAAGAGCGCGGGTTTATTCATATTTTATATTTTGTGTAAATATAGAAGGGGAATAGCCAAAATGGTGGCATTTTGTGTTATTTTGATTAATGAGCATGCACAAATGAAGAATTTGTGAAGAAATCAGTGTATTGTGTGTTTTCTCGTTCACACCAAAGCCAAAATTTCCTCGAAAAGCTTAGGCAAGCTTCTCACCGCCTTGCCTAGGACCATAGATATAAAATCCAAGACATGCCTGACTTTTTGAGTATAAACTAAGGTATAAACCTTAGAGTAAATATAAAGACATCTGCCATATTATAAACTTACTTATTACGTCAATGCTAGTGGTGACTTACAATATCATGACGATACCAGCACTATGATATCAATAATTATATTAATAAAACGGCAGACTAGGCTGTATCGACTGAGATCTCTGCATTGTCCTCAGAGGGAAAATAATAAGAAAAGAAGGCCGATTTATGATTTTTGTCTATGGATATTTTAAAAAGTCAAAATAAATCAATGTCAAATCTGATCAACAAATTGAAGAAATGAGAAAAGTGTGAATATTTAAATCTAATGGGGATTATTATATTAGATGTAACAAAATAAGAAGTAAAAGCTAGTACACATTTAGAGTTTTGTAATGAAAATGGTTGGTTAGATTTGAATATCTCAATATGAGGAGGTTTCAAATAATAAAAGTGCTAACTGTATTATGTTTTTGTATGATATTACTTTATTTTTATTCACTATACAATAGAAGAATTACCTATCCTAAGCCAATTTCAGTTAATTCAGTACCTGGAAACTTGTAAGTTCATAAAAATTATATGCTTTTTCCTATAATGTCAAGCCTAAAAATATTTTCAATTTACCTATTTTAATTTTCAGAAACCCAAGAGACAACAAAAAAGTAATAGATAGAATTGTTATATCATTTGTTGTTTGTGATAGTAGATTTAATGAATCTCTAAATGTGATAAAATCTGTGTTATTATTTACACAAACTAAAATATACTTCGTTATATTTACTGATGATGTTTTGCGACCAAAATTTGAAGACACATTAACCAAATGGAAAATGATTGCTGGCAACTTTGATTATGAATTGCAGAGAATAAATTTCCCTGATGCTCATAAGGAAGATTGGCTGAATTTGTTTAGTAAATGTGCCGCCCAGAGATTATTTATACCGGTAAGTTGTGTTATATTATCATGTTTTACAGATTTTTAATGCTGTAATGATGCAAATTGTATTCATAAGCATTTTACGCCAATAAGTTTTTCTGTATTATCCATTTAGATTTCATGAGTATTTGTATAGTTCCTTACAATTATTTTTCCTAAAATAAAATAAAACTAAGTTATTCCTTGTAAAATCAGATAGCTAATAATGAAAATGTTATCAAAATCGCTTTAGCTGTTTTGGAGATTAGCCTGAATAAACAGACATTGATTTTGTTTTATATTTTCTTTACATTATATGTGTCATATATGCTTTCACATAAATGACTGTAAAGCTATATTTTGATTACAAATACAAATAGACAAAAATATTTTATTTATTTGTATAGATACTTTGCTCCCATTGATACCAATTTGGGTTGAGGTATACTAATTTAGATTGTTTTATTATAAATTAGTGCAAAGCATAAAAGTACTCCTGCAGACTCTTCATTTTTATCTTTGAATAGACAGACAGTTTAATTTAAAAAAAGTACCTTCACACCTATTATCCCCAAAGGGTGGGCAAGCCTATCGCCACTTCGGGCACATTCCAATCCCGTG
>DVZN01000602.1:0-12403 GCA_018237365.1 Caria ino melicerta
GTACATGGCGATCCTGCCAGCGCAGTAAGCGCGAACCGCGAGTGTGTTTACATTCCATTCACCAAATTAGGAAGTGTTTTATTATGTATTAATTATATTACATGTATCACTAGATATACTAATTTTATAATAATCTTTTATGTAGTAATAAAATAATTGTTTTATTTTATTAAGTAATATGGGGGAGATGTAAGGGATATAAAAGTAATATTAAGATCATAATAAAGTCAGTATTCACTCAACATTCGTGGTATCATTTACTGTTCCCTACGACTACAAACAGCCATCCGTACATGGCGACCACCGCTGGTAATTGGTTCCACAAAGGTGTAGTACGAGGTAAATGTCAGCGAAATCGCACCGTTGAAGTTCGCCACGTGGTGTTATTTTTAATTTAAAATGTGTTTAATAAAAAAAAAAATGTAAATACATTTTTCTAATACACACTTATTTTTCTAGGACGCAATCGGTGGCAACAAAGAAAAGAAAATAACAGCGGCGCGAGTTCGCCTCGGCAGAATAAGAGTAATCAATGGAACAACAAAATGGCGATGTCGGTTCCCAATGAAGAGAACCAGGTGTATCAAAATCGCAGCACTCCACAACACCAACAACACCAGCAGCAGCAACAGCAGGCACCGAGATTCGCCAACCAATCACAAAACAACCAATCTTACAGACCAAACAACAACAACTATCAAAAGCAACAAGTACCATTCCCAAGTCCTAATGTCTTTGATTCTATGGGAAGCTACCAAGGTGGATACAACAACGGCTATCCTAACGCATACAACAACCAGAATGGTTATGGCCAGCGCACATACAACAGTATGTAATATATATCAAGTTTGTATAGGGTCCTTCTGAAATGGGCATTCAAATTTTGGGAAGGTATTTGGAGCAATAAAATAAAGCTATTATACAAAAAAAAAATTTTTGATAAATAATATTTTTTTGGTATTTTTTTTTATAAATCTTCAATGAAAAACCATTGTTATCGGAAATGTGATGAAACGCTAATGCCAACCCAACAGCAATTTCATCAGCTGTTTGTATATGATGTTTTTAAATGCTTTGATAAAGTTATAATGGAGAATATTATTCTTTGGGTAGTACACGTGATGAGACCGTAATAGTAAAAAAATGTTTTATGTGTTGATATATTTTACTAGATGCACTGGACACTAATAATTTGAACACCTATTTTAGAAGGGCCTTCTATTTTTTCCTGTACCTGGATACTAATTTAGATTTTTTCTTTAGACTCGCGCAATGGAGGACAGCAGTATCGAAATACAAACTCAAACAATAACAAACCTGCTGGATCTGGTTCGTCATATGGCTCACCTCCCCCACATTTCACAGCCCCACCTCACTTCCCACAGATGCATCCCCATCATCAAGAAATGCTCGGTAAGTTTCCACTATATTTTTCGAGGTTATTTAATATTGACTTTTTTGTCAGCAGTGTTTCAATATGAACAAAATTTAAATATAAGTTTTATACTTTTTGTTTGAGATGCTCAAAGCAAATTTTACACTTAATGCTCAGTTATATAATTCCTTGAATCAAAATATTTTTCAGTCCATTTGTCCAAGTCTTTTTGCTCAGTAGTCTAAAAGTGATTTGTTAAGCTGTTAGGTAAAAAGATGTCAATATTATAGGATGTTCACAATATATAAAATAAAATTATAAAGAGAAAATGTTTAGGGGAATTTACCATGAATGGTGGTGTTTGTTGAAGAATTGTAATAATTTTCTCTAAATGATTATAATTTTTCAGTATTAGAATAAAAGTATTCATATGAATCACGTCTCCTTGAATTTAAAGAAATAGGGATTTCAAGAAACTAGTTGAAATTATATTTTTAAAAAGGGATTGTGCTTCCGATTCAAAACAAGACTGTCAAAGATTTTAAATGTAGATCTAGTAGTTTTGTTTTTATAACATACACTGCTTAGACCCCTTTATGTGAGAGTTCTATTAAATGTACTGTTTTAAATTTAAATTACCAAATTTGAAAGCATTGAATACAAAATAATAATAATAAATACATATCTCTGGACAAATTTGCAATCACATATTGATCTAACCCCAAAGTAAGTCAATTATTTGTTTGTGACATTGGTGTTAGTCAATAATACATAGAAATACATAAATACATGAACACATTTATAAGACACCCAGATCCAGAAATGTGAATGTCTGTTCATCACACAAACGCCCGCCCCCGTCGGGAATATACTCACCACTTGGTCAGCGAGATGGTCAAATATATAGCACAAGCTTTAATGTTGAAGAACTAAATAGTAGTTGGCAAATGTTTTCTATGGCAGCTAGAGATAACTATTCGTGTAATATGCAGGTGGTAAATTCTACGGCGGCGGAGTAGGCGGTGGCGGCCCATGCGGCTACCAAGCGGCGGTGGGCGCTGGCGTGCCCTACCCGCATTTGCCACCCGGCCCTCTCCTCTACGCGGCCCCTGTACAGCAGTAGCTCACTATGTCCATGTCAACTGTCAGCATGAAAACTCCCACTACACAACAATGACATCAACCATTAGGCTCTACGCTGTTTATGAAGTACTCTGTCACATTAACCCAAGTTAAAAAATTAGGTTAGTTTTTATTTTTGTAACCAGTATCATCTCTGTTTGTATTACATCGTCTCCCTGGGCACTAAATGATCCATGGCTAATTGAGCTTGAATCTCTGAGTAACTCCAATTTATTGGATTTACCATAAAATAATAACTGAACTAATATTTCATATTATACTGAATAATAAAAAGAAAAATTAGAAATGGAAACCATAGTCAATCTGATACAATGGGCAAAGTTATTTGTAGCCCCATGTGCAGTTGATCCTCATTTTGTATACTAAGTATAGATGCTAATTTCACATTTAGGTCTCATGGTTTACTTGATTGAAATTGATCAATCAACTGTGTTATATTATTATTGTACCTAACCTTTCATGTACATCAATTAATGGTTATTACATTAGGACCTATTAAGAATGATGCAATAGTAGTAATCTACTGTGAACAATTATAATCCTCTTTGGTAACAATTATAGTGATATTATTCCCATGGTACAACTTTATAATCGCAGTAAGTAAATACAACTATGTATTGTTACAATTGTAACTAACCTTTGACTGTGGATCAAATCATGGTATTGCTTTGAAGACATCAAGAGAAATACTTCAACTACGAACAATCAAATTAATCCTCCTTGGTTACATAGTGACAAATAATCACATGGTATATCTTTATAATCACAGTAATAAATAGTAAATAATCACAAAATTAGCACAAGAGATGTAAGTGTTTCATGTAATGCAAACATAGTTAATTTTTATTTAATTATGTAGATGTTGGTATGGTGATAGTACACTAATGAAGGGTTTGTTCTGACCCTATATAAAACAGCGTTAGGCCTAATATTCCAGGGGTTTTCATGAAACACTCCAGTTTCAAAATACCTCTTTCTCTTTACTATTATATTTATTATTTACCTTTACTATTATAAAAAAAGATATTGTACTTAGATATAAAATATCTTATTAGGTATTTCTATGTACTGTTTTCTCTGACAGTGTTTGGTTTTGCAACTTTTTTTTTGTCACTACTTGAATAATATAATCTAGATCTGAATGAAACTTGCAAATGTTTGTTTGTAAGGTATGGTCCGTGTTCATTGTAATAGTATCAATGACGGGCCGTGCATTTGATTACATCAGATGTGCTAATCTCTTTCAGATCAATTTGCATTAATTAGTAATAAATAATAATATAAGTATGTTAATTTTTTTTACTAAATTTTATTTTGTTGTTGGCCTTTTTTGCTACATTGTAATTGACATTATTGTATCAGTGGAAGTATCGTGACATTTTCATTTCACACAATACGTTAGTGCTAGTCGTGATTTGGTTGGATGAACGCCAAGTTACTCTTATTTTGGTTTGATATTAAAAATGTTATTGATAATATAGTGTAAAAAAGATATTTCCAAAATTTATTATAGTGATTTTTTGATTAAAATTGCGGTCAACAAACTAAAATAATTTATGAGGTGGGATTTTAATAAGAGCTCCCGCCATTAGATTTAATCATTATATTCACTGTTAGAGTAGTTGATGTGGTACCCTCTTATGTAACTTGGGTGCCTTTCGTTTTTAAAATGTCTGTATGATGTACGAAATGCACGAAACATATAGAAGATGAGTGATTTTGTAGGGGTGGTGTTTAAAAGCAGAAAAATATTTTATATAAATTATTTTATTGTTAATGATGATCTTATCCAGTGAAAGAGTGGGACAACTTAGATTAAGAAAATGAAGATAAATATATGCTTTGATATATTTCAAAACAATCTGTATTGCCAGATAAAATTGTGAATATTTTTCTTATGTAATATGAGTGTCAATGACATGGGTCATGTTTTCAATATTATTTTTATTGATAAATTTCTAGATCTAAATATTGATAAATAGCTAGAGGTATAATTGTGTACGGTATTTCGGACGTAAACAATAGCTAAAATTCAAATATACTTATAGTACCATTTTAAAAATTACAGGAAAAAATGTAAATATGTGCATTTAACTTAGCAATATTAGTATTTTGATTGTTATGAATAATCTGACAATTACTTTTTCTTAGCAAAGTAAGTGATTTCTCATATTTGTTTTTGATTGTTTTTATAAAAGATAAAATATTCACATAATTTGTCTAGTTGTCTACTGGACTTTCTTTGTACATAAAAGGGTTTCTTAGGGCTAATGGTAGTGAAGTCAATTGGTACAAAATATGCTTAAATCAAGTATTACATAATAATATTATTTTAGAAGCCCATTACTGTCCAAAGAGGAAAAATCTGTGATATTTCATTACTGTAACCTGTCGTTGCGTTGGTCAATTGTTAATGCATAAGGGCACTTCCTTTGTTTGGAAAGTGCTTCCTAGACAAAAATATATTTTTTGACTATTTGAGCGAATTTCACGAAGAATGTTTGTGACCTACAAAGCTTGCAAGTCGTTCACAGATATTTATATGATAGATGTAAGATTAATATTTTATTGTTATTCAATTTTTATTTCGAGTTTACTATAAGGTGACGAAATTGTACCAGTTAAATGGGGACGTAATAGTTATTATCTAGATATCCGTTTAATATCTGCATCTCAGAGATATGATGTGATAAGCACGGGTATTAACAATAAAGGGGTGAACAACGTTTTCTAAGGGTCTCGTTTTTGATACACAGTAAACGTGCGGGATTCACTTAATATATGTACATTATAAGACTGCAATGAAGAGTTTGTATATTTTTCATCTCAAAGATGATTTCCTATTCTGACCTGTCCTTCGTATCATCGTTAAATGCGAGTTATTTGTATAGAATGATGATTTTATCTGGTGTAGTATTACTGCTGGGAATAGCGGGACGGTTTGAGTATATTATGCATCGAGAGTGGTCGCGGATTGCAGGTAGTATCCTGTGTTATGTACAAAGTACTGCACCCACCTCTTCTAAACAACTGTGATAATAACACTAAGTAGCATAGCAGGCGATTTGTATACTAGTTACGTCCAAGAGAAGGAATGACATCATATCTGACATATTGTATTGTGATATAAGTATGTAATCAATCGTGACGTGTACAACCTTCGACACGCATGGGTTGACGTTTTCTCTTAAAACAAGACTGATTATAATTATTTCTAATTAAATATTTTATACATGTTCCACTTTGACTGAATGAATTTAAGATATGTCTGTATTTATATTGGTAGTTTCTCTCGCGCTGTGTGTTTCACCAAAATTTTTATTCACTATGTTGGATATGAGTCAACGCGCCTTTCCATGTGGTCACCAAAATATCCATTTATTTTTAAATTTTTAATTCCTTTATTGTGATGGCAAATGTTGTTGACAAATTGTGGCAGCGACAGTTAACACTAACATTAAAGTATTTGATAATAATTTACTTAAATTTTATTTATTGAACAGTAAATTATCTCATAGACAATCGTAGCTTCAAGCTTTACTGTAATGTATGATAATTAATTTTCTAAAATTTCGCGTTTTGTGAAAAATATACATAGATTTTTAAGTATATGGCAATGCAGATCTTCATAAATATTGATTAAAATATAAACCTAGTAGTATTTTTTCATTTTAAGTAAATGGAGAGAAGTTCTGTTACAACTGTCCCAAAGGGAAGTCTTCTGAATGTTTCTAAGAAGTGCATTTCTTCTATGTAATACAGTATTAAATTCTGAATAATAATAATAATTCTGAATAATAATCAAATTAAATAAAACTGCTTTGAAACTTGTCTGTTTGACTTATAAGACACACAACACAAACAATTAGGCGTCAAATCTATAATTACGGCGAGGGTTAACTAAACGCATATTACGTGGAACGTCTTTGAAGATTAAATCCTTATTTTAATAACAACTTACTAGATGTGATGATGGGAATATGGATGCATTGTTAGATCTCTGGTGACAAGTTTCGTTATATTTGATTTACAAATAAGGCTTACCTGAAAATAAATAATTGACATTAGATGTATTGTTTTAGGTTGATATATATATATATATATATCTAAATGAAACTTAACATATCACAAGTAAATTATTTACTTATTTTTGGGGGTTTTTATATACTATAGGTGGCAAACGGGCTGGTGGGTCACCTGATGGAAAGTGATCACCGCCGCCTATGGACATGCGCAACACTAGAAGTAACAAAAATGCGTTGCCGACCTTTGTGTGTATGCTCTCTTGAGGGAACATCAATTTGTGTAATTTTCGCTAATATTTATTATTATTAAGTTCGCAGCGTCTCGCCCGGGTGAAATGGGACAACGGCTTTACCTATTCCTGCCACCATAACGTCAGTACTTGCCGTTGACGTATTCCGGTTTGGAGAGTAATGTAGTCGGTAAACTTTCTTTTGCATGAGGCCTTTGCCGGCTTTAAGTTGACAACACACCATTACCACCTTTGGTGTCTGTAGGCGGCGTGAATTTCTTACCATCAGGAAATCCGTCTGCTTGTTTGCCTACAAATATTATAAAAAATATCTCTATCAAAATCAGGTCATGTGTACCGGTTTGGAGAGTAAGGTAGCCGGTACACATACTTCTGCCTAACCGACCTCAGGTCCACCATTTTGGTGTCTATAGGCGGTGTAAATTTCTAACCAACAGGTAATCCGTCTTCTTGTTGGCTTTCTAATATCGTAAGAAGAATACTAATGATGGTGAAGGCTGAGCAGAAATTTGTCCGGGTACGGACCTATTCGTGGCACTATTTTTTTTAAAGTTGGAGGCATACGAACAAGTAGGTCACCTGATAGCAAGTGATTACTACCCCCCACGAACAACTGTAATATCGGGGTCTCACAATTGCGTTGCCGACCTTTTAGAACGACCGTGTTTTTAGTAAGCTTTTAGTATATCAGTGCTAGGACACTTTCGAGTTCCAGCCTCCAGGGTTGAGTAGCCGGAAGACTTGCTCTTTGAACCTTGAACAAATATTTTTTCAAGAATAGGTTGGCATTTGACAACCATCTCACATGATGTTGTTGCGACGATGCGGTCGAAGATGGATCATGCCTACCCAGATACAGGCTATTTACATTGACCAGCATCGGGTGGCAGTCTGATGCCACTTTATAATAATAATAAAAACTCTTTAT
This sequence comes from Caria ino melicerta, assembly GCA_018237365.1. NCBI lineage: Eukaryota > Metazoa > Arthropoda > Insecta > Lepidoptera > Riodinidae > Caria > Caria ino. The sequence continues at coordinate 7,723 of DVZN01000602.1, forward strand.
TGTACAAATAAACCCTTTATTGTATAGAAGAAAAAAAGTTACAATCTGAACTTAATATGTGACACTTATACAAATGGCAGTTTTATCGCTAACAAGCGATTTCTTCCAAACAACCATCGTTTAGAAGACACACATTAATTAGGAAAAGGTAAAACATCGAAATTAATATAAATATTTCAAATAATTAATTCAAGATTCTAATTTAGCAGTAAAAAAGTAATTAATAAAATAACAACAACTAAATAATTAATAAAATAAACTTAAACAGTGAATATTTACGGTAACGAATTCGATTAAATGGATTTTAGGTAACTCTCTCTTACCATCGTTGTAAATCTATACTTATTTTCCGCCTGTCTTATACAGGTCTTAACAGGTAGAGAGTTCCACAGCTTAATAGCCTGTACTGTAAAAGAAGTCTTATAATTATTTTTTTTTCTAGGTATCCGAACCCCTTGGGTAGATTGGCATCGGATTAGGATCGCTGGGGAAACAACGGTCCCACCATCTGATTCTGTTCTTTCCGGAGGGCTAGAGCTTTAGATCTTTGCTATACAGCAGCAGGTTTTGCGACCTTAAGCGCCCCCAGCAAACATGATAACGGCTTGTCAAACTTCGCATGTTTGTCATGTATGTGTCGTGTTTGACGCGTTTGTCAAGCAATCTACTATGAAAAAGTATGAAAATGTTTGACAAACGTGCTTATAAGCATACTAGCTGTGGCCCGCAACTACGTCTACGTGGGCTTAGTTTACATTTTTTTACGAAAATCATTGCCTCCCTTTTTGCACAGTCGGATAAATAGTATCCAGTATGATAAATGTTATAATCTACTTTCCTACTAAACTTTATGACAATCTACAAATTAAATATTGCGTAAGCGACACAGATACATATTATCAAACTTTTGAAAAAAGATTGCCTCCCTTTTACACAGTCGGATAAAAAGTATTCTATATGTTGCTCGGTGGTACAATCTACAAACACACCAAATTTAATAATAATCCGTCCGGTAGATATTGCGTAATTGAAGGACAGACAGACAAAATCTCTAAAAATGCTAGAAACGTGTTCGGCTGCCTGTTTTTAGTCGCCTACACCTATTTTTTTCTTAAATATCTTTAATGTACTGAATTCACTTTTCTACAGTTTTATTATATTTATAGATTTGATCGTAATCCGGACACTTTAAAATAGAATAGGTATAAAGATTTTGCATATTTCTTTAAAAAACTAAAAGGTCTTCACACAAATGAAGTTTAGAAACGATTGCTTTTTTACATCGTTTATTTTTTACGCAAATAAAGTTGAGGAATGAAAAGATATATATGTGGACAGCAAGAGCCGTGTGTAAAAAAAAAAGGAAGTTTAGATTAATTATGTAAAGGGATCCCGGGCGGCGCGGCGCCTCCGTCAATCATCGTGATTGACGCGCTGCGGCCAACACCTCTGCACCTTTCAGCCGCCCGCCATACAAACCATACAATACGCCGGTAATGAATCTATTATCTACTCCTTCTTTACCTCCTTAGTTACCAAGACTGCCATGTACACTCATACATACATATACATATCTTCACGCCAAGTCCCTTAGGGTAGGCAGAGAGTATCGAGTGCCAAGTGTCACGACACCTACATACTTCCCTAGCTTCTTCCACTCTAATTACTCTCTTCATACATACACGCCGGTTTCGGAGACTCTTGAAACAACCGTCGGATAATACGGGCGATTTGGTCATGAAGTGTCAACCTAGGTCTCCCGGCTACCTACAGACTACCACATTCGCATTGTATATCTGTTTCGTCAATCACGCATCATCCATTCTTTCCACATCGGAACCATCGGAGCATGCCCTTTGCATTTTTACACCGATACTATACACTCAACACGTGAAAACGATACTTAATACTTTTTATAGTATCGAAAGGCAAACAAGCAGACGGATTTATTGATGGTAAGAAATTCACGCCGCCTATTAATACTAAAGGTGGTGATGGTACGTTGCCAACCTGAGGTGATGTTAGGCCTTGTGCAAAAGTTAGTTTACCGGCTACCAAACCAACCGCAACACGTCAACGGCAAGCACTGACATTATGGCGGCAGAAATATGTAAGGTGTTGGTATCATTCCAACCGGGCGAGGAACTACGAAGCTCTACCACCAAGTAAGAGATCACGATGGTAGTGACAGCAAGCCTGTGCTCGGTTTTTACGAGCTGCCTTGCAGGAAGGCAGATGGTCTATTCTGCAAAGGAGCTCGGACCAACACGGCTTAATTTTGCTTTAGAGTTTTTTTTACAAGACAGCAAAGAAGCAGACATGTCTCCTGATGGTAACTTGGTACTAGACTAAATATTTCAGGCTGCTCTGTCCTCCAGGTCAAGTATGAAAAACAAAGCATGGCAGCAGGAATACCGGAACGAGTTACTTAATGACTCCATCTCCAGTCCCCCGTGTCGGTCCGGGCTCCTTTGCAGAATAAACCTTCCTGCTAAGCAGCTCTTACAAGGCGAGCATAGCCTTAGGTGCTATCACTTCCTGACCTTTGACTATGTTGTAGAGTTTCGGAGCGCGTTGCCCGGTTTGGTACCACCGCCTTACTTATTGCTGCCAACATATCGTCAATGCTTATCATAGACGTGCTCCGTTTTGGAGGGTAACGTAACCGGTAAACTTACTTATGCACAAAGCCTAACATCCCAGCCTCAGTTTAGCAACACACCATTACCAGCTTTGATGATAAGCGGCATTGATTTTCATCAAAGAATCCGTCTGCTTGTTTGCCTTCCATAACTATAAAAAAGCGTATAGTTTTGTTGTGGCTTTAAAACGTAAAAGGGGCATCAATGTGACTACCATGAGTTTACTATCAAGAAACTCGCTAGCGTATAGGTTAAATTACTGGCCATATTTGTATGAGAAATTTATTTCTTCACCTAACCAATAGGGGGCGCTGTACAATTTCTCGTACAAATAATTTACGGAGACGCTAGCGAGTTTCCCGATTGTAAGCTCATGGTAGATACACGGGATTCGGTTTAGGTACTTCGTTTTAACGTCGTAAAATGCCAATTACATCGACTTGAAACATTTCATTTCTAAAATGTGAGAAAATTTCAAATTTAAAACACAACAAAAGAAACTCCATTGTATTGTAGTACATAAAAATGCAAGCTTTAAGGAGCTGTTCGCACTGCGGGCCATTTTTTGAGTGGGATAAAAAAAATCACGAAATAAGAACGAGCAAGCAAGCAAAACTTTGTCAACTAAAAACAAAAAACAAATGGACATTTGTGATTATATGTTTAGAGAGTCTAAACGAAAACAGAATTTTTTTCTCTATGTTCATGTTTTGATATTTTTTTTGATAATTATAATTTTTAGGCAAGTAACATCACAAATATACATCGTGTATAGAGCAAAACTTTGTCAACTAAAAACAAAAAATAAATAGAAATTTGTGATTATATGTTTAGAGAGTCTAAACGAAAACAGATTTTTCTTCTCTATGTTCATGTTATATTTTTTTGATAATTTTTAGGCAAGTAACATCACAAATATACATCGTGTAGAGCTGATCCTATCTATGGCTTTTTTTAATAATATTCAACTTTTTTTTTACTTGTTAAATTAAAAAGTGTTTCGTGTAAATATATTTACAGCAGTGTAAGTATAACAGTGTAAGTATTAAGTAAGTAAATTTAGTAGCCACTTCATATGATTATGGAAAGTTTGCCAAATCTTTCGGCTCAAAAATGGAGGATTGATACTGAGTTAAGAAGAATTATATTCAAAAGATGAGCGATGATGAGAAGAATTATATATAAAAGATTATTTTTAAAATATCTTAATACTGATATATATATATATATATATATATATATATATACAAGCACGTTTTTGTGATGTTGCAGCTTGTTGCATTGATCAAATAGTGTGTAAGTGTTCCATACTTAGTGATGGTTTGATCTCCACAAAAAGGTAAATATCAAGATACAATTTAAAATGTAAACCTCATTTTAAAACAGTGCGCGAAGACCCGCTGTCGGCCCTGCATTAGTTATGGGCCAAGCGCAATAAAACGTAAACTCATTTCAAAACTACCCACAAGAAATATCACACGTCATAAATTTTAAAACCACAAAATTTATGAATATCGAACTGCGACGTCTCTAAAATGGGTCCAATATACTGACAATAAGTGTCATTTTAAAATGACAGTAAGGATTAACCCCTATGGAACAGGGTCAGACAAATCCCGAATGCTCATAATCCTTCGAATGCCTGGCTATATAAATCAGGGACTGCACAAAGCCTCATATTATTATATCTAAATGACAAGGGACATTAAAGTATTTTATGACGTTGCTTATAACAAAGAGTTGGTACTAGAGCTTCAACAGATCGAAATCCATTGAAATATAGTCATTGCAGTTGGTCAATAACTTTTCATCAATGAGTTCAGACATTTTAGATTTATTCTCTATGTGTCAAATATCTATGTGTGTAATCTCTATGGTTTTAATTATATTTTAGTTTTCGTTTATCTATGCTCATTTTAAATTAAGTAAGGAACTTGATATAATAAATAATAATAATAAATAATAAATATCAATGGACTAATCACACATATTGAACTAACCCCAAAGTAAGCAAATTATATACTCGTGTTATGGGTGTT
>DVZN01000603.1:0-12403 GCA_018237365.1 Caria ino melicerta
AGTTCCTTTCGCACAACCCTATCAAACGCTTTCTCGAGGTCCACAAAACCGCAGAAAACCTTCTGGCCCACAGCCAGTAGACAGTAGACTTGAGTACTTAATACCTCCACGCGTTCCTGACAAAAAGGGTCGTGAAGACGGACGGACAACAAAATGATCTTAAAAGGGTTCCGCTTTTCCTTTCAAGGTAAGGAACCTTTAAAAATGAAATTAAACTAAATATAGTTAAGAAATATAATGATGCAACGTGCTGAAAAAAAGGAACTAGCTACACTCTGTATTTACCTCAGCAATGGCGCTGAGATCCAACGCGCGTGTCTAAAATATCATTATTCCCAAACTGCCATATAATTGTCAAACATAGTCACAAACAAAGTAAAAATCACTAAATAGTATAAAACAAAGTCGCTTACGCGTCTGTCTGTCCCTATGTATGCTTATATTTTTAAAACTTCGCAACAGATTTCGATGCGATTTTTATTAATAGATAGAGTGGTGATTCAATAGAAAGGCTTATATTATGTATATTTTAAAGGTTTGTAGTGTGACGTCGTAAATAAACACATTTTTTGCGCTTACTGCATATAAACTCTCGTGTTGCCAACGCACTATAATCATCTACAGGCGGCGTGTATTTCTTACCATCAGGAAATCTTTTCTGCTTCTTTTAAAGTAAGGAATAAGCTAATGTTTATTATTGAGCGGAAGAAGCCAGACATTTGATGTTAAGTGGCATTATTTTTTATTGTCCTAAAAGGGGGAGGTTCTATGTTTGGCTGTATGTATGTAATTTTGTGTATATTCACCGATTTCTCCGCCAATTCTCAGTCGATTTCAATTTTTTTGTTTGAAAGGATACATTTGTGAGGTGTTATTATAAGAATATTAGAATTGTAAGAGACCGGGAAGTCGGTTGTTTTGCAAATTTATTGCTTAAGAATTATAAATATTATAACATTCAATGAAGACAGACTCAATATCATTAGACCAAATCCTTTAAAACTATAAAAGAATATTAGTTAATACATTCATAGAACTGATTATATTAAGAAAGAGCGAATGGTTTTATTTGTTAATGTGACAGTCATGTTTTAATAGGTGAACATTCAAACGTCAATATAACAAGCAATTCAACTAAATGCGGTGTAAATTGAACAACTGGTAAAATCTCACTGGCGGTAATTCTGCTGCGCGTTTTCTAAACTAATTTCAAGTTATTTCTATCTGCTTTCAATTTTATAACAATAAAAAGAGACAGGACATTTTTAGTGCTGTTAAATTAGTTAGCATGTAGGAACTTGTAAACGTTATATTTTGAGGTATAGACTAAACGTTAATACAAATTTTAAACCCTTCTTATTTGACACCACTATTAAAACTCTTTTTTCTTAACTTGAATGTGGATAGTGATAACTTAAAAATTATTTAGTCGGTGTACATCAGAATCACTACCATTATTGATTTTTCTGCTAATTATTGCTAAGACGTAAGTAATTTTTGAGTCATGGGCTTGCCTACACCTTCACTCTCGTGGTTTTTGTCATTTCAGCCTATATTCTAGGTTTCATTCTATTTTTGTACGTCTATTACTTTTCATTGCTGTAAGGCCGTGACACCGTAACAGACAAATTGAAAGATAAATAGACGTATGTATATATAATTGTGATATGTTGTATATTGCAATAGATTATATTTAAGACATAATTTATTAATCACTTATACTTTTCCACAATTTCTTTTATTGTTTTAACCAACCGGTTTCGCTATACAAACATCTTCAGGGCTATCACAACTTAAGACAAAACTTTTCCAGTTTAACAGAATTCAAATATCATACTGGATCCTATTTAAATTATATTGTATTTAAAGCTATGTTAAAATAATATTTATCATATTTCTTAATATAGTTATTTTTTTTTACTTTAAATAAGATTGAGTCGTTATTTGTATAATTTGTATATAAATAAAGATATTTGGTTTTATGAGGGAATACTTGTAACTTTTTTTTTCATATTGGAAGGCAAACAAGCAGACGGATTCCCTTAAGGACCTTATTTTAATTATTTATTTCATCGACAAAACAGCACAAATTACAGAAGAAACATATACCTATTAGAAACATAGGTCAAATATCTATTTTCATTTGGCTTCTAAACATGTTAAATGAATTTACTTAGCGGTATACTACACTTAAAATACTATTGCAATCTAATCATTTCCTTTATTAAACTAGAGAGTTAAGTTACAAAAAAACATGCAATTTTGGATATGTAAATCCGAAACATCCATTTCTACGTCGTATTTGCTAAAATTAAGTACACATCATACAATTATACAATGATATTTACCTAAAAGAACTACGGGCGCTAAGATAAAACAAACTACGTACTATATTTTTTAAGACGACAGCGCCACGTTTTAATTTCCTGAAAGTATTCTAGTTCGTATCGGATGGAACGATCGTGGTCTACATACTGTAGTTAATTTTAACAATATTATGAGAACTGTTTTCTGAACTAATCTATACTAATATGTATTATAAAGAGGCAATTTGTAAGTCTGTGAGTATGTAGGAAGTTATCTGTGAAGTTGGCCAATTTTAATATTTCTTTTGTCAAATATTGTGAATGGTGTCTGTGTTATATAAAATCTGTGTAGTTATTTACGCTGAGAACTGCTTGAATAGAAGCAAAGTTAAAATGTTTTGATGGAGAGGAAAATCTTCAAAAGGGCAAAAGTAATTTTTGTAATCATTGCAACCTAAGTTATCAAAAGGTTCTAGTAAAAATCGGTTCAGTAAAAAAAACACCGGAGGAGCCAACTGTTTGTTCCTGTCGAAGATGTCCCATCCCATTACCAGATGTCACATCCATATTCCATTGACGTAACACATACGTAAGGTGGTGGTACTAACTCGCAAAAATAAACCACCTAGTCAGAGGTCACGAGTTTTAGTGATAGTAAGCCTTTGCTCGCCTTTTACGAGCTGCCTGGCAGGAAGGCAGATGGTCTACTTTGCAAAGGAGCCCGGACCAACACGGGGGAAATAGAATGAAATACTTAAAAGAAATAGAATATTCTTTGTGCCAGTGGGGTCGTTACAGGCGAGCAAAGGCTTACTGCCACTAACACCTTGACCTCTGGGATATGACTAGATGGTAGAGCTGTACAGTCAATCACTCGGATTAGTACCACCGCCTTAGCTATTATTGCCGCCATAACGTCAACGCTTGCCGTAGACGGGTTCCAGTTTGGAGGTAGCGGGTAAACTTACTTTTGCACGAGGCCTAATATCTCAGGATCACGTAGGCAACGCACCATTACCACCTTTGGTGTCTATTGGCGACGTTTTCTTACCATCTGGGAATCCGTTTACGTGCTTTCCAATATTTCAAAAAATAGACCGGTGTGAAGGCTTTTATTTGCATATAATAAATCCGCCCTTTTGGCCAATTATGGGCCCATAGCGTATTATGATAGTACTTTGAGGCTAATATGGCGACGGACTGGCCCCCTGTCACATCATGGGACCTAATATTGTCGGTCAATAAAGAATGCATACTAGTATGTACCTCTGCCTAATCCTTCGGGGATATGAGCACGACGATATTTATGACATTAGAATAACCACTGGCCTGAAGACTAACCATTATTTGATACAGCGATAAATATAGCCGCATAAGTAAATTCGTATCGTATGCGTAACATGCCGTGCTAATGAATGAACAAAAATTTGTAAGAAATACCGTAAAAGCTTTGAGCAAGCAATGTTTATTGCAGTGAGCTGGACTCTAAAAAGGTCGACAAAAACCAACACGACGACTTGTTTGAAATGTCTCGCGACGTCGCAAATAGCGATTAGGCGTGTTATATGCAAAGTGTGTTTTGTCAACGACGATGCAAAGTGTAGGGAACTTCAAAACTGCCGGTGTGTCCGTTAATCTAATACCTTTGCAATCCTTGTATATATCTATACTAGCCACCCGCTCCGACTTCACACGGGTGTACTGATACTAAATATATTAGAACGTCTTCCACAGACATCACCTTAGAAACCCCTAAAATTATCAGCGTTCCTCTTTTATTTTATGCATTTATTATACATATAAACCTTCTCTTTGAATCACTTTATCTATTTAAAACAAGATGCATCAAAATCCGTTGCGTAGTTTTAAATATCTAAGCAAATATAGACAGAGAGACGCGAAGCTACTTTATTTTATACTATGTAATGACATATAATCGGGATTTCGGAAACGGCTCCAACGATTTGCATGAAATTTAGTATGCAAAGATTTTATGAATTTTGAGGACGAAAAATTGATTTAGGTGGGTTTCATTTTTAAAAAATATCGCTTTGTCTGTGTTTTTATGCAATGAAAATTTATTATAATTTATTATTAGGATATTAAATTCAATTACGTTGTCTTCTACAATGTTTTGATAGTTTGGTTGGTAAGACGGGTTACAAACCCAAAAATGTTGTCTTCTTTTTTCTTTTTTCAATCACCCTGGTACTTTTCATTAATTCTACAAGTGGATATCCTTTTTAGTTGATATTCTCTGCACACGAACAAAAAAGATTCCTCTCCTTTTATTTGTTCCTTTGCGGATTAGACCATCTGCCTTTCTGCCAGGCAGCTTGTAAAAGGCGAGCAAAAGCTTAGTGTAAGTAACACCGTGACCTCTGACTAGGTGGTAAAGTTTCGCAGTGACCTTCCCGGATTGGTACCACCGTCTTTTCTATTCCTGCCGCCTGATCCTAACGTTTTAGTCTTCCTGCCAGTCAGCTAGTAAAAGGCATGACCTGTGGGATATGACTAGGTGGTAAAGCTTTGCAGCGGCTCGTTCAGATCAGTACCTCCGCCTTACCTATTCTTTCCGCCATAACGTCAGTGCTTGCTATAGACGTGTTCCAGTTTAGATGGTAAGGTAGCCGCAAGTTACTTTTACACGTGACCTAGCATCCCAGTCTTAGTTTTGCCACGCACCATTTTCACCTTTGGTGTCTATAGGCAGTGTGAATTTTTTACCTGAACTAAAAAAAAAAACTAGTTTATGCCAGCTGGGTGAATAGATTATTTTAATTTAGGTTAAAAAATCAAATCGAATATTGTTACAGACTTAGATCATATAAGACATACCAATATGGCCGTATATCACAGAATCTTTGGAGAAATACAATAAATAGCTTAGTTAATAAGCCTACGATATTAGTCAGGGTGACTGGGTTCCAAAAAGATTAATAAATACTAATTCAATTCAATGTTCGTTCACATAAAAGAGGAATTTAATAAACATTACGAGTTATTTGATATGTCTCGCAGCGTCGCAAACAGTAATTAGGCGTGTTATATGCAAAACGTGTTTTGTAAGCGATGTTATATGTAGGGAAGTTAAATACTATAACCATTATTAACTATCATCCTTTCAGCCTTTTACCATCCATTTTTCATTGTAAGCTTACCCAAATATCACTAAAGTACATATTTAAAATAAATAAATAATGAATTTCCGGAAAGTGTAAATATTGTAGAAAAAGGATAAGTTATCAGGACGTTTTTGAACTCGAAAACCACACCTCTATACCACAAATAACAATAACTTAATCGCCGTGCTATGGACTACCTCGCCTATAGGCGAAGCATCATAGCACATAGGCGTACTAGGCGACTGCCGTAGCCCAAGGCGAACTAGGCGACTCTGCTAGGGCGCCCATATTAAGGTACGTCCACAATGCTTTGGATTTACAATTCCTGCTCAAATTTTGGCACTATAATTCCTCCCAAGATCAGATGATATCGGGATCGGCTAACTTAACTTGGGAATTTAACAAGTGCGCCGGTTTTTATACAGAGCGACTGCCATCTGACCTCTGCAACCCAAAAGAGAAACCAGGTCCAATCCTAGATTAGATCTATTTCGAATATACTAATTCGGTTTTTCTCACGACGTTTTCCTTTACTTAAGATAGAAAAACTCATTTGTACATGACAGGATTTGAACCTGGACAACTCGAATGGAAGTCGGAAGCTCTGACCCTAGGCCACCGAAGCTCTATGTTGATATTGTAATTGGCAAAAAATAAATTTGTTTTGTACTCATCTATGATAACAGTTGCACTTGCAAACCGACGCTTTGCAAGTCTGTTTACAATCGTTTAGACAATAAGTGACGCAGAACATGTGACGCTGTGAATGTGGTGGGTGACGCAAGACTTTTTGTTTGTCACGAAACGAACAGCTTCATAAATAGTTTCGTACTCGTAATATATAAGTAGTATTGATAATTATGAATGTGCGTATTCGAAAGTTGATACGAAATAAATAAATATCGCAGGACAAATCACACATATTGATCTAACCCTAATTATATATAAATATAAATACATATATAAATACCAGAATATATATAATAAACAGCCAGATACAGAAACGCGAACATCTATGTTCATTATGCAAACGCCAGCCCCAGTCGAGAATCAAACCCGAGCCACGCTATTCATCGACGTGATAAGGCAACTACGCTCACCACTCGGCCAGCGAGATGGTCGATAAAATATTGAATTCCACTTTTAAAAATATATGTAGGTATATAGATTTTTTGCGAAAGCAGTAAAAGTTTGTTACTATTTACTTAAACGAAATACAATACCAAATATGACGTGAAAGCAATATAAAGTTTGTAATGAATATAACCTGTACATACAGCGCAATAGACTGTGACGCAGTTCGGGGCGCCTGTAGGTCGTCACGACCTCCCTGACCTTACCGATGTTACTCCTAGAGATGTCAGATATATAACGATACTTCTGAAAAATCCTTATTCGAATGTCTCGATTCTTAATTACAGTCTTTTATTTTTCGTCTCGATTGTACGTATTAATGATTAGTATATTTTTATGTAAAAAGCAATTTTGTCATGTATAACTCTAATGCAATAAAAATCTGCTAATCAAGTAGTTTTCTATTGTATTCGTTGTTAAGAATCAATTTTGAAAAGGGCAACTGTCCGTTTTCTTGCCGATTCTTCCTCTCAGAGACTGCCACGAAGCGGTGGTGGTAGAGTGATTTGAACGATCTTGCAATAAGTTTTCATGGATAAATAACCTATCTTTGATTTTGATTGATAGATTAACGCATTCTAAAATTAGTTCAGTGTTCGTATCCAACCTATCGAGAATATAAATCGCAGTCAACTGTAACGTATTCTGAGAAGCGTAGAGCTAAGTCCTTTTAACGATATGATTTTATCTATTTTATATAAACTAGCTAAATAATTTAAAAAATATCTTTTTAAGTTAAGATTTTACATATAAAGATGAGTGAATCAAATTTAAAAATAATATAAAAGGATAACTATATAAAGAATGATCTAAACAATTTTTTCTGAATAAATTTTGCTTTAATCCTGAAATAGATAAATTAAGAATTAGTTTTATTGGTTTGTTTTAGAAGCAAACTTCTTTACAATAAAAAAAGACAGTTACATATTATATATTTGATATAAACTAAAAGAGAATGAGATAGAATATTATTATACAAATTTTATTCAGGTATGATTTCCCAAAATTCGTAGGTATAATTTCAACATCTATAAATAATATTTCTTAAAAAATTAAGTATTTTCTAAATGAGCTGCAGTACCCAGTCACTTGATTGCAGTAGATTAGTTATGTAATTTGCTGCTCTCCCGTTCAAGATACCACTTGTAATAATTTAAACGCAGTGAAATTCCACCAAGCAACTGCAAATTTGCTTAGTCTCCGGAACCATTTATCAGATCTTAGCCAAATTTAGAAGGAATACTTTCTCTATTTTATACTAACAGAAATTGATAAATACAAAAATTAAATTGCAGAAAATAAGTTACACTTAAACTGCAACATGTAATAAAATAATATAAAAAAAATCTTTATCCAAAGGTTTATTATTTTTAATCAAATTTTATCAAAATATGTCTATAAGCGAAGATATCTTCAGAGTTTCATTGAAGTTGAAAAAATACTCAATACTGCGTGAGTAAATATTTTTAGTATAGGTTACGAATGAATGCTTAAATTTTCTACATTTACATAGAAAGTGATTCATAGACAAACGGACATTTCCATTAAAAATACTTCACAAAAAGGAAAAGGTTCTCAACTCAGTTTAATTTTATTTTTATGTTTGTGATCTCAGAATCCAGTCATTTATCGACAGATTAATTTTTATTTTGTTTATTTGAGAGATATACATTCCTTTTGGTTCCACAGAAATATCAAGACTAACGTGATAATAATATAGTACGTAGTTACGTCAAGCTTTTTTGCAGTTTTACTGCAAATAAATAAAATATAGTGTGTTTGCTTTATATACAGAATTCTTTTCGAATATTTTTTACGATGTATGAGTTATAAATAGGATACCAAAATGATCGCAAAACATTTGATTCATCATAACATTTACATTCCTACATTATCGTATCGGAAAATCGAATTTGATTCGTTTGGAAATCCGATCCTGTCTAGTTAGTCCGGCCTGAGAATGAACTTCAAGCAGAATTTACGAGTAGGGATAACCAAATCGCACTGTTACCTTTAGAGCATTCACAGCCCTTCAGAGGTCACTCACATTGTTAAATAAGAAAAGCATTTTATATTTACTCATATCATTTCGTTTATTGTTTCGTTTTTTATACTATCAGGTAGCGAACAAGATATCCCATCTTTGTATATTTTCGGATTCTGTTGCAGAATAGACCATCTGCCTTCCTGCCAGACAGCACGTGAGGCAAAGACTTACTATTACTAACACTATGATGCCTGACTAGGTGGTAGAGGTTCGCAGCGATTTGCCCGGATTAGTACCGGAGTAGTAGCCTTACCGATTCCATGGGCCGAGTCGCTGCGAAACTCTAAGTTCCGGTTTAGCGAGTAAGGAATCGGGTAAAATAAATTTTGTACAAGCCTTCTAGGCGTGTTTAAGCGTATTTTTTACAACCGCATACGATTTTTTACCATGAGAAAACCCGTCTGCTTTTATTACAAAATTGTGCAGAATTTGTTTTTTTTTGTTTTGGGGTAGTATTATATTTTCTTTGGTTTGGGCTACAACTGTTTAGTAATTTTTTAATATATTTTTAAATATAAATACCAATTCAAGCTTTAAAATAATCAAAATTCTGCCATTCTGAAACTGATGTTTTTTTCTGACGCAGCAACTAAACTAAAAAAGCAGCCTGTTTGAATCAAATAAAGGGCAAAAATCACTTAATAATAAATAAGGCGTACAAATCTAAAAGGGCTCCATCTGACAATAAGTAAGCAACCCATATATCTACATGATTCATGGTTCGTATCGTGGTTGTGGTTCATTTTACATAAATCGTCAGAATACGAACGTAAACATCACAGCGAGTGAAAACGCAACAAGTCGCAAGGTGAGTATTGTCACGAAGTCCCTTACAACCTCTTTCGGCCTTTTACGACCTTTCCTTTTCACATATATTCTCTATCTTTGAGATCCGATATCAGTGATGTATATTTACTCTTGGGATACAATGAATGAACGTACAACGTAGTAAGTATAGTTTTATACACAGAAGGATAGTAATAGGTATATATTTAATTTTTAATAAAGGTTTCACTAGCCTTTATACCTTTTTGATATCATGGATGTAAATTAAAAATATATTTTAATAATTAGTTCCTTAGCTGTGACACATAGCTCTACTCGCGAGTACGCTATATACAAATATTGTTTTTATGTTATATCTTCGATTGCATTTCGTATAACAGCCGATTAAGGTGTTACTTATTCGTGCAATTTCTTTGCGATATTTGTACAAGTTTTACTTGCATCGTGGGTTCATGAAACTACACTTTTTTACGGCTTTTATAAACCAGATGTGTATTGCGGCTTAAACAAAAAAAAACCTTTGTCATAAGTATATTTATTTAAATAAGTAAAACTTATAACGTATGGCGATTGATTTTTTTTATGTAAGAACAACGTGAATGCTTATACTAGCAGTTGAAAGTATTGAGAGGAACCTTCTTCAAACACCCATTATATTTGTAGTATTACGAGCCACAGTTGTCAAATAGAGATCTATATTATGGTATAACCAAGTATAACCCGTATAGTAAATGTTAGGTAAGCGTATAATTGTATACTAAACGGCTGTGCTTATTAATAACGCGTATAAACAAAAACAAACAGCAGTACCGTTAGCCGGTTCTCGCGACGCGTGGCTGGCATGGAAGCCACGCTGTTGCGTGTGGGTATCCACAGCCCGCGACGGTGGCTCGGCAATCATCGTCGTGCCGCGTTCGAGTATCGCGGCTTAGTGCGCAATAGAGACTGCCGCGCAATTCGCGAGAAAGGGACGGGGACACACCACGCATGCGCTAATAAAACGCGGGAAGGACGTTCTAGAATGACGACAATGCGCTGCAGCGCTGCATTATTGGTAAGGACTCAAGGAGAGATTGAATAACAGATATATTGCTGAACTATGAAGGATTAGCGTATTCGAATTCGACCTCATTTAAGATCGGGCCTGGTTTCCCTTCTGGTTTGCGGAGGGCATGGCAGTTGTTCTGTGTGATAACTGGCGCCCTTGTCAAATCTCCTAGATTAGGTAGTATTGATATCGGGTCCGGCCCAAGCTTGAAATCCTTCATACTAATAAATAATAAAAAAGTCATACTAATAATAAAAAAATATATAAATCCCGCAAATACTCGAACGAATGAGTTAGTATTCCGCGGGCGGTTTTAATGCGACATGATATAGATGTAGCAAGAAATTCACTAAAAAGGTATCTAATACATTATTTTTAGAAGGTAAACAAGATAAATTTCCTGATGGCAAGAAATTCATGCCGCCTATACACCAAAGGTGGTAATGGTGCGTTGCTAACCTGAGGCCGGGATGTTAGGCCTTGTACAAAAGTAAGTTTACCGGCTACCTTACCCTTCAAACTAGAACACATCAACGGCAAGCACTAACGTTATGGAGACAGGATAGGTAAGGCGGTGGTACCTTTCAACGCGGGCGAGCTGCTGTGAAGCTCTGGCACCTAATAAGAGATCAGAGTTAAACTTAATTTTGCATGATACTAACATCCCAACTTCAGGTTGGTAGCGCACTATTAACATTTTTGGTGTCTTTAGGCGGCATGCCTTTCCTACATCAGGGAATTCGTGTGCTTATTTGTCTTACGATATTATAAAAAAAATATTTGAAAATAAATTGCAATGTCAAACACTTTTGCGAATCACAAATTAACTTTTCCACGAAACTTCTTATTAACTTTTTATGTTACACTTTAGCCAACCGGTTTTACTGTTTCCAGCATCATCAGAAATGTATTTCTTCATTAATACGTCACTTGTGTACTTAAACTGAATAAAACTGTATAAAATGCTACCAAAATTGAAAAATTGTACATAGTATATACACAAAATTTAATAATAATAAAGAAACGATAAAAAAAAATCCGTCTATGGTCTTAAACCTACCTGTGTATTATTTGTATGTTGGCAGCATTTGTTATCTGTACTCATACTGCCAGTATTTCGGCTTACCTGTAAAAAAATAAATACAAAATTAACAAAGTTTTGCAGGCTAACGAACTGTAAGCGGGATATTTCGATAAAATAAATCGTGGTACAATAAAGTACAGTTGGTTTCCAGTCGGATTGAGCAATGGATCCCGCTACGGAAATATTTGGTTTCATCGAGTAGCGAAACGGGCCGCGAACAGAATGGTTCAATTGGAGGATGTATTTGTTTTTGTAGGTCCCATTTTGAATGTTGTGTTGCATTTTTAGAGTAACATTACATATTAAAAAGTAAATAGTTTTTGCAAAATCGGCTTTTGTTTTGTTTATCAAGATTTTTTCAAACTATTCCCTGTTACCCGCGGCTTTTGTTCCCCGCGTGGCTTGTTCAAAAGATTGAAATCATGATTATTTGTTAAAATAAAAGTAGCCTTAGTTATTATGGCCATTACTAAATATTCCACCGTTACTAATCCAGCACTTAATTTTTATAATATTGGAAGGCGGACAAGCAGACGGATTTCATGATGGTAAGAAATTCGCGCAGCCTATACACCAAAGGTGGTAATGGTGCGCCGCCAACCTAAGGCCGGGATGTTAGGCCTCGTGCAAAGTAAGTATACCGGCTACCTTACCCTTCAAACGGGAACACGTCAACGGCAAGTATTGACGTTATGGCGGCAGGAAAAGTTAAGGCGGTGGTACCATTCTACCCGGACGAGACGCTGCGAAGCTCTACCACCTAGTAAGAAATCACGGTGTTCGTGAAAGTAACCCTATGCTCACCTGCCTGGCAGGAAGGCAGGTGGTCTATTCTACAAAGGAGCCCAGACCAACAGGGGGAATGTCGAAACT
>DVZN01000604.1:0-12403 GCA_018237365.1 Caria ino melicerta
TAAGGGAGCCACTTTTAAATAAAGTACATACACCTAGATACTGTGTATGGCGGCCAAAATGACCTCTCAATATAGGCATATATTATGTATAAAAAATATTAATGTATTGCAATGTCGTGAAACAGACCTCTAATTACGTGACTATAAATGCAACGTCACAATAAACTTGTAATACAAATTAAATCACCAATCAATTTATATTACACATTTAAAAATGTATTCCTATTAAAATAATTACATTGATTTCACAATAATCAAAAGTGTGTATAGTTCAAATGAGGAATTTATTTAAATATATTTTAATACATTATATTTAAATGTAAATTATTTTAGAATACCCTACTGCATTAGCTTACAAACTTTTTTACGGTAACACGTAGACATACAACTCATTCATCCTTTATCATAATGTGAATTGCGAGTTTTCTTATCTATGCAAAAATAAATAAATACTATTTCATTTCCGCGTTTTTCTCGTAAAAAGATTTTACGCTGTGCAACAAGGTAACCACAGAAAAGAAACAAATTTTCTTCTACCCGATAAAGTAGTTAAAATTTCTAAAGTCCATCACCAATCATCAGAGCCTCATTACACTCTACTGAGTGTAATCGAGACGATAGTTACAGATTATATTTAAATAGATAAATATTATAATATACGTAGTGGATCATTTCTTAAGTTCTAGAAACAACATCGAAAAGTTACAATAAAAGAACAACACTAAATTCGTACAGAAAAATGTTAATATTCCACATAGTCGAAATAAAGTTTTAAGAATCGTTCATTAATAATATTGCTCGCATTAGGCAGATCCAAAAGTAGCTACACACCTTAAAAATCAACTGTCAATATTAAAAAATAACCATTTGTTTTATCAGTGATAATTTTGATTAAAAATACATCTATCTACTTCGATCGTAAATCTAATTACTTGCTTTGATGTGCTAATGCACAGCTACTTTTGCATTCAATATTTTCACTAATATTAAATACTTACTACAAATACACGACAATTATTAATTTTAGTTAATTTAATATTTCAGTACATTTATTCCCTTGTCATTATTTAAAATGTTAATCTTCGTTTAAGTATGGTATAAAAACTATAGAACTTGTGATTGTTATATCAGCTTCTGTCATTCGAATCTTTTTCCAACACCTTACGCGATCGAATAAGTATTATAGCTGAATAGTGTATTACACGATCGGGTCCAACCACCAATAGAGCTCACTTTAGTTGGGTTAGAGTAAAAATCAACCGTATGGAAATTGGTTTGTGTAAAGATTTGGTTGACCAACCAAGTGACCTAGAGGAGTGCCAATTTTTTTAAATGTAAAATACACTATTTTAAACCTCTTCATCACTAGTACATCTAGGTATTACATTCCACCGATAAATAACTTAGGTAGTGTTTTTTTTAATATATACGTATTAACATACGTTACGTATTAACATACGTATATATATTAACAAACGTTTAACGAAACGAATGTTTAACGTAACGAAAGTTTGCAATCGTCATAACAAGAAATCATTTTGCTATTTGGTTCAATTAGCTTATTGTTTTTAGTACTCGTATTTCCTTTTCAACTAAAAACAATGTCTTGAATCTCGAAAAAAGGTGATGGTACTCATTCATATAAAGATATCGAATAACAGAATATTTGCTATGTTTCACTTCATAAGTTTTTAAACTGCAAAGTTGCGTATTTACGTAAAGGGTGTTTGTGTAGAAGTAAACCAAACGTCGTGGTATTATCTGGTAAAATAGACTGTTCTTTAACAGTAAGTGCAATTTTTTTTTCGCTGTGATTTTCTAGGAATCAATATTTGATATTTTTTTATTTTCGATCACTTTTTAAATTAAGTTTTTGTTATAAATACAATATATTTGTAATAAATACGATATTTGTGCTAATTGTGCACAATTGCAAGGGAATCACAAGTATAAGGGATCGAACCAGAATCTCAAAAAATAAGAGTTAAGAGCCCTAATGTTGAGAGTAAAAAAAATCCTAAATTAAACAGAAAACAAGTGTAATAGTAAGCAAACTGATACTTTTAAAGGATTTATTTAGCCACCACGTTTAGCCAGTCCTCTACCAAACACACCGTATTATTATTCATTATTCCGTATTTTATAACATTGATCTCAGACGTATTAAACGAATAAAGCCTACAATTTTTGTAGGACTTACAAATATCAATACATTAACGTATAATAAAACCAATGATATACTACGTGGATGAAAAATACGACGCAGATGATAACGCTAGGAATAAAATCAGTGTGTCTACCATAAATTTACAATCTATAAACTGGTTAGCGTCTATATATATACACCGCCCCTATCGGTTATGAAAAGAACTAGCAAGTTTCTCGACTGTAAACACATGATAGACGTACTGATAGGTATAATAGCATTACTTTCTAATACAGCTATTAAATGTTATGGTTTAAAACCTGCGTTTGACGTGACTTCTTTTATGGCGACTTTTCTGCCCATAAACCTATCTGAATTTATCTGGAAGTTACACTTCTAATAGTAAAGTGACCGGCACGCTGGTAGCGTAGTTGTCTTACCACGCCAAAAAATAGCAAGCCTCGGATTCGATTAACAAAGGGGTTGGTCTTTTGTGTAATGTACATAGACTGTTTTTTATTAAATTTATCCTGGTATCTATATATGCATTCTATTTATGTATAATATCCTTGACTAACATCCATAACACAAGCAAATAATTTGCTTACTATGGGGTTTAAGAAAAATATTTTTTTATCTCACACTCATTGTTAGTCCCTTACCCTGTCTAATTAGGGTAACATTGCTATAAACCTTCTCTTCCTTGATCTTAATCTAAACGTAAACTTGCTGAGAAGAGAAGTAGACCCTAAGTGAGTGAGTAAGCAATATCAACAGTGGCATGAAGTCATAGACAGAGTGTAAACTCCAGATTAGATTTAGGTTCATGGGCTTTATATTGAAAAATGACAAATTCCAAATCCTTAATTACATTTCATTTGTTTCTTTCATAATTACATTTGTTAACATATAAGGCGGTTTTTAGAATGTTTATTGGGTTATGCTTAATTATTCAGTTTATTTGATTATAACTTATGTAAGTTGCATACTATGTAAGTTAGTAACTTGTTTCACACGCCAAGTTGTACAAACGTCTAGTAGAATTTTAACAATTTCGTACATTAAGCCTCACACAACCATTTATTTTGACTGCATTGGAAAAATACATTAAGTACCATATCGCATTTGATGGCTCTCAAAAGTAAAATAAATGGTTATGGAATAAATGTTGTATATTATATGAAAATGAAAAAAAAATTAAAACATTTTGAAAATACCTTTCCCTTTGGTTGAGTAAAAATTCTCAAATTTATTTAATATTAAAGTGGGCTCTTAGCCTTCTTTGTAGTTATAATTTTAAATTAGGCTAAGAGCCTACTTTGAAATTTCATTCATTAATCCATCTTTTTAGCAGCTAGGGTCACTTGGCTAAGAACCCTTGTTTTTAACAATCATTTTAAAACCACTGATACAATAGTCAAATAATTTACCACTATTGTGCCGATGTTTTAACTAAATTTATAAAATAATAATTTATCTACAGATAAATAAATGTTGTAATAAGTAACATTAGTTTTTCTTTTTGACCTTTGTTCACGCAACAGACATTATCTAATTAGACTTGGAGGACACCATCATTCGCCTTCCTCATGGAATGTCAGCGTACACAGTTACTATTAGCTGAGAGACAGATCTGCCGAAGCAGAACTTATCTGTTTTTTTACAGAATTGTAAAAAAAACGAGGTACATACAAGTGGTAAATTGTTCATACTGCAATACGCGCTAAGGAAGACTAGACAAATGTAGTCCACCGCGTTGCGTTTTAACAGCTTAGTTCGGCCAAATTTCCAAAGTCAAGAATCATGACTAATTTCCACTAATCAATTTTTGTATCTTTGAGACTGCCTTATTTTCAATCTAACTGCTAAAACCTTTTATCAAAAAGTACCTTTTTTCTATACGACCAATTTTATATTTCTAATATGTTTATTTTACATGGATGATATTATATTCCATAGCCATGGCAAATTATGCATAGGATAGCTTGTCCTATCGTCATAGCTTAGCCCTTTACAAACAGTAACTGTGTACATGATGAAGTCGGTGTATTGACTCTCACTAGCTCTTTAAATTACAAAAATATAAGACGAAAAAAAGACAAAAATCCATAAAATGTACAAAGTAGTAAACTAAAAAGCTAGCTCAGATATGTTTATTTAAACAAACACGAATTAGACTTAATAAATACCAAAACTTTATAAATATTATCCTTTACTTTCTCCCTTGTTTTATTTGGTTTCAGTTATTATAAAAATATATATATAAATTAAAAGTATAAAAAACCCTATAGTATAATTAAAACAGATTCTCCAGTAAAAGAGAACACATTTAAATTAAAAATTAAAAGGGTAATAAAAAAGGAAGTTATCTTTTAGAAAATATGAATGGTTATTAAATATATTTTTTATTATGTTAGGTTTAGGAAGGAAAATATAATTTAGGCAAATTAGTCGCATTTAATAATCACTTAGACATAAAATACATTAAATAATTAGTGATGAAATTATCGTATAAGTAAACGTGATAGCTCATCAAAAAGAGAACGCGAATATAAGGAAGGTGGTCCTATTCGTGTCTGAAGCTATGTGCATATACATTAAGCCAGCGCGGTGCGGGTGTAGCAAATTTTATCGAGTATGGGATGTATTTAAATCGATAATAGCAGTTATTATGCTGCGCGCTAAACTAATTTTAAATTATTGCTATCTCCTTTCAACAATGTAACAATAAAAAGATATGGGACATCTTTAGCGCTGTGAAATTAGAAAGAACGTACAAACCTGTAAAGATATATCGTTGTATCCCGACCACTAGACTAAACGTTAATACAATTTTTAGAGCATACTAATTTGAGAGTACCAAATTTGTCTTTTCTTTTTATTTTTCTGTGAGTTGAAGTTGAAGCTATTAATTAAGTTTAGTCGGTGTACAGTAGAATCAGCGCAATTTTTGACGTTCAAAAAGCATTGGGAGCGGGGCCCCCAAATGCACGGGACCTGACGAATAGCATTAGCTATTTTTGGTTTGTGGTTAATCCGCCACTGTGCACATAACAAATGTTGATACAAAATCATCGTACATAATTGCCAGTGTCCATTGATGAAACAATTATGACTCAAAAGAGACCAAATAATCCTATAAATTGTTTGTTAATATCCTCTTTTTATTTAGCTATCGCATAACAAACCTGCTTAGTTTTTTCTTATTTAAGTATGGCAAAAACTGAGATCTGGCGGCTTATTCTTGTGTAAAAATAATATATCTGAACTAGCTGGTTGAGATAATTAAAATTCAGACAAGGGATGTCTACAAAAATATTATTTAAAACTAGGTTTCTGTGCGCATTGACATACAATAGGATTCATTATAATGTATATCGTGTTGTTACAATTTTTAAAAGGGCATCACACTGTTAGCAGACTTGTGTTAAGAAATACAAAATTAATCATTTCACGGCATGAATTAAAAATACTTAAGCAAATAGGTTTCGATTAAGATCTAAGTAAATATAAATCAATTGTTAGAGTCAATTTATACGTGCATTTAAGAATGTCTGCCCCTATTTTTTGTTTTTTTAAAGTTTGGAATTTTTAGAAAAAAAATTAAGGATGGTAAATAATTGAGAGTTATGTTTGAATGCTATCTAAAACCTTAAAATATTTAAATACTTCTCATCTGATAAAAATAATTTTATCAATGTTTTTAATATAGTTTACATGAAAAAAAAAACATTGATATTATTTACCAAAAAAACATTGATATTATTTAAAAAACATTGATATTATTTCCAAAAAAGGTTACGAACATCTTTTATGTTCGAAGATTTAAGAAGTATACTTACCGAGGGGAGGTGCCTTTTCACTTTTTTATTGAAGAGGTTCACGTTTCATTTATATCTTTTTAGACAGAGTTCTCTCATGTTCAGTTCATAAAAACTATTTTTGTTCAAATGCATTACTTTTTTTGCTGAATTAAAAGAATTGCAAATTAAAAATTGCTGAATTTTGCTGAATAAAAAAAAATAGTAAATTTGTTAATTTTGTTAAAATTCTCCATCTTATAAGTTAAGCCAAAGCGAAGGATTTGATACAAAGTTTAAGTTTTGATTAAAACAACGTTAACTATAGTTGTTTAAAACAATCAACTATAAACCATTGCGATAGCTAGTAGGTCCGTCAGTGAATTTGGAGAATATATTGAAACTATTATGTAGCTTGTAATAACTTTGTAACATATAATTTCTTGCAAACAAACATTTTTTATTTTATAATATTTATTCAAACCCTAAGCTCAAACCCTACCCGGTTTGAGCTTAGGGTTTGAATATGTCTCATGCTGGACAATCGAAATATCTCAAAAACGATTTATCGCACGCGAAGGCATCATCCTTCATTCACATGTAATGTAATTCACGTGTCGTTTATAAAATACAGTAAGTACAATACAATGTTAAGTTACACAGATGCTTTGCTTGTGAGTGTAAAAATGCCCTATATCTTAAACTTGTAACAATACGTCATTTGTAAACGGAATATTTGAATTACGTACTTTATATTATATAAGTTATATTGCTCATAAAAAATATATTTTATGAATCCACATTAATAACAATTGGAAAAAAAATCAGAATAAAAAATACATCTAACGCTTTTATAAATTAACTTAGCCAATAATGTCAGGACAGACATATAACAGGTTTTTTTTTTCAATTTTTCCCCTTAGTGCGTGGAAATAGGGTGTCAAAGTTTGCATGGAAAATTGTGTTTATGTAAGCTTTAAATTGAATGTAAGCACTTCATTGGCAAGGTGGCTACGCTACAATCAGTATTGATTGCAGTAGAGGTGTCGGGTTTATAGCTGAACAAAGTCGTTGTAATAACTAGTGCTTTACATTAATTAGTACGTTACCGGAAGGCACAGGCTTAGGAGACCTGGCGTCAAAGAGAAAATCGAAATAATGACTTTGGTACTAAAATAGCAAATTGCTAACTACAGATTAAATTCCACATTACAAAGGAAATTGACTTCTCCATTAATTAAATGAGAATACTCAGTGTTGTCTTACTACAGACAACACTGAGTATTCTCATTTAATGTCTTGTTACATACAACACTAAGTATTTTCATTTAATTAATGGAAATTAATATCGAACCCGTTTAATTAAAAATACACATCTAAGTACATGGTAGACAAGCAAGTATTTAAAAACAAAACAATAAACCTGCCTGCAAAAGTGATTATTTATAAAATATATACCCCCTTTTTGCATTTGCGTCCACCATTTTTAAAATTTATAAATTAATTAATTGAACACTTAATTGAACACACGGGTTGTTATCATTAATTTAAAAAAATGTTTTCCTTGCAAACTAACTAAATAATGTAAGCAAGATATTGGGAAATATTTGTTAAAATTAATAATTCCAGTTTATTTATAATTTTTTATTCCAGTGTATAATAATTACTATTAACTCTTAACTACTGACCTCTAGTACAACCCGTGTGTTCAATTAAGGTCACCAGTATGGCGCCACGCTGTATAGTCTATGTCACTACTGCCAAATTGACGAATCCAACAACTTAAATGTCAAAAACCGTTCAAGAATTTGGACTGTAGCTCGAAAAATGACGCAGTCGGGTAAACACAAAGTAGACCGACATAAAAAAAGGAAGGATAAAAAAGGAAGAGTCTCTGCATTTGACTATATGTTTCTCTTGTAGGTTACCGAATTCTCCGCCAATTGTTGTTTGTTTTAAAAGGTACAATACGAGATGATCTGATTAAAG
Source organism: Caria ino melicerta (assembly GCA_018237365.1). Taxonomy (NCBI): domain Eukaryota; kingdom Metazoa; phylum Arthropoda; class Insecta; order Lepidoptera; family Riodinidae; genus Caria; species Caria ino. The sequence continues at coordinate 7,936 of DVZN01000604.1, forward strand.
GATCTGCGATATTACTGCGTTTGAATTATCAGTTGACGGGATGTTTAAGAGAAAAGTATGTATACTAGCGACTCGCCCTGGCTTCACACGGGTACAAAACTAACACTAAACATACTACAAAATGTCTCTCACAGACATAACATTAGAAAACTCTAAAATTATCAATGTTTATCTATTATTTTACGCATTAATTATACATATAAACCTTCCTCTTGAAACACTATCTATTAAAGAAACTGCAAAATCCGTTTGATAGTTTTAAAGATCTAAACATACATAGGGACAGACAGACGCGAAGTGACTTTATTTTCAACCGACACCCCAAAAAGGAGGAAGTTTTTCAATTCAACCGTATATATTTTTTTATGTGTGTTCACCGATTTCTCCGCCAATTTTAATGATATATCTGTAATAAGAAATAAAATACAGTAATGCCGCATAATACTGCATCGTTTCTAGAAATTTCTTTGAGATTAAATAGAAATCATTCTCTCAATAAAATCAAAATCACTATATAAATGACGGAGTTCAGAATTGGTATACATAATCAAACAATTAAAAACCTCTTCCTAATTTTATTTAAGAGTCAAAATCAGATAAAAACAAATCAAAAATCGTTTATTTATCCATGTAAACTTAGTGAAAGTTCGTAGAGAATGTTGATCAATGAAAAAACTCTACCATCAATATTAAAATAACTGTTTTTTACTAAATGTATTTTTATGTATACTTGGTACATATACCAAAATCACTTTTTTATATAATAAGGAGTGTTATTACAGCAGCTATCTGTCAGGGAAAGTCCCGTCAAAATTAGTCCAGCCGTTCCAGAGAATAGACAAATGGACAGTCAGATAGACAGACAGACTAATGTTATAAAAAATGTTTTTGGCACATGTACCTACCATGTATATATAAATATGCATTTAGTAAAAAGCGGTTATATTAATATTACAAACAGACACTCCATTTTTATTTATTGATACATACCCTAAGTTACTTTTATTTTCGACAAAGTATTAGGGTTCCGTGCAAAAAAATCAAATTCATAAAATGATTTTCAAAGACCCACGCGGACGGATCGCGGGGTCCAGATAGTTTAAAATAAAATACGTAATTCATTTTATTTCAACATTATGAATATAACTTATCTTATTCAAATATAAATTTGATATATTTAAACTACGAGCTATGACTACACATAGAATATGTTAATATATAATAAAATCCCATTTACAACAAAGGAACGTTTTACGACACATATATTTAATGTACATTATGTAAATTCACATAACTATATGTATATATGTTATATATCTTTAATTATATTTGAATACAAATAACATATACTTATCAAATACTGAATTAATGTTATATTTACAATAATATCGTTTTTAAAATACATGTTACACGCATTTAGAATTTTGTTTATACTTTACTTAGCTGACGACATTCAATTAGGGATAATTAGTCAATTTTAGTATATTGGTTGATAACACAACAGTAGCTAACTTAATGTATCTTAAAATTAATAAAGAAATAACGTCACGCCAATTATTCTGGAAGGGGTGGGCAGATACATACTAATATACACCCCCGATTAGCTGACGATGTTAAGTTCCATGATGTGGTGGTAAGTCCGTCGCAATATCGGGCACAAACCCTATCCCGTTATTTACTGAAAAATTAAACACTTAGAATAAGTTGCTCTACCGGAGAACCGAACCCGAGACCTCTCGCGTCAAGTGGGACACCGACCACGCTCTACCACAGAGGCGTTAATGTATCTTTGTGTATGTATCTTTATATAAATAGCCACCTTTATATAACAAAGTGAAAAACAAGAATTTCCCTTTCGGAATATTGATAACAAAAAATATCACTCAGATAATTTAGAAAAAACTTTATTGCAATTACTAATTATGCATTTACTAATAATTATAAATATTGTATTGTTACAACGGCTTTATTGCACAGGCTTTTATTTACAGTCTAGATAGAGTCTCACGCTGTAATCACTACTGTCAAAAATAGACATACATTTCAACACAAATGCGTAACTTTATAATGTTATACATGCGCACAGCTTCATCGCATGAACAATATCATCAAGGTTTCTTTATTGAGAAATCTGAAGCTATTTTTTCTATACAGATGATATTTTTGTGTTATCAACCAATGCCAATAAATTTAATCACTTTCAATTCGTTATTTGTTTAATTATCACAAAAATTTATACATCTAAACTGTCTTAAAAATTTAAAGTTAAAAAAGGGGAAAAATTAAGTTCCACTATTAAGAAATACTAAAAATAAATGTTTTTGTTTTGTGTTACTATAATTTAATACATCTGAATACGCAAAATACTGTATGAATATATTTTTAAACTTCCCGCTTTCAAAAGTTAGGAAGTTTTGTTTTCACCGTCTATAAAATCAGCAAGTAAGCGAACTAACGAACTGACTGATAAAAAACGGTCATCTTTACGGAGGAGATATTTTTCACTATTTGCAGACGTAACATAGAACGTTACATTTGTTACATAGTAACTGTCCCCTTACTCATGCGTTGACGACTTGAAAATAGATTGTTACGCTTCTTGAATGACGCCATATCTCGAAAACAACTGCGTCAGGAATCGAGTTAAATGATAACCAAAATTACGTAGAAACATTACGACAGATTGAGAACTCATGTCTCATCTAATGAACCATAGAATTATTACTATTTCTGAGTTAAAATAAAGAAATTCATTTTGTACTTTGGATGTAATGCACCAAATCTATTTAATTTAAACAGTACCTGGGTGACAGAACCTCGCTTGTTATTTTTCTTCCTCATATTTTCCTAAACCTAGCTAGATAGATTTTTCGTCCCCGTACGTGAGGACGGGGGAGTACGGGGACGAAAAATCATGCATACTGAATAAAGAAAATCATTGAAGCTTTTCCGAGATCCCGATTATATATAATCATATAGAAGAACAGCTCGTCGTCACCGAAACTCTCTGCATACTATTTTTCAAGAAAATCGTGGGGGCTGTTTCTGAAATCCCGATTACATATATATTTATATACGAGAATTGCTAGTTTGAAAGTATTAGACAACGTTAGAGCAGATAAAAATGTATTGTTAATTGGCCATATTATTTTCATGGCATTTTAATAGTGGAACTTGTACATTATTTTTAAAAGACATGGATAGGTAGGTACTATATCGTTGTATGATAGAGATATAATTGTGAAACAATCAATATTAAAAATATTAGGTACGTATTAAATGTTTGACAACCACTTAATCAAGAAAATATCAATAAATATTGCTTAGAATTTTTTATTATTTAATGTAATAAGTATCGATAAACATTTAGAATTTAAAGATGGAGACTTATTTTAAAATATATACAACTAAAGTACAATGCATGAGATATTTAGAAAATTGGTCTTAAATACAGAAAGCCAAAAATCTTAATTATAATTATTATACTTCACGAAAGTCTTTGTTTTAAGTGCCACGCCCAAATGTCCTCGAAAGGGTAAGCAGATGCATACACTAGCATGCACTTACGATTAACGTGACAGGTGGCAAGTCCGTCGCCAACCGGGCACAAATCCAATCCCAGGCAACCTTATGTTTTATCGAAAAATCTGAAAAAACTCATAGAACAAGTTGCCTGACCCGGGAATCGAACCCGGGACCACCAACTACGCTCGACCACAGAGGCGGTTAAGTATCTACGACAAATTTGTATATGTTAGACTTTTCAACCAATTTGCATTGATCGTGGTCATTTACAAACTAAGACCGCTGGGACCCTTTGATAAATATGCATAATTACACATACATAATTAAACATTGTGTTGTAGCCAGTTTAAGCTGGTCTGTCATAGCATTAGAAACAAGTGTTATACTAGGCCAGATTAAACTGGTAGTTTTTGGAAAATGACAAACGCGAACAAAGTATTGGGTAATAACTAGTAGACATAGAAACTAAAATTGATTATATTTGACACAAAATGGCAGTTGCTGACGCCCCGGCCATAAAGCAACGCATAATGATAATAAGTCGCCTCTAACATCAGTAACAAAGACCTTGAATACTATAACCTTTACTATAAGTACTGTGAAGGTTGCACTGTGCGCAACTTGCACATATCTTACTGGCCATTTGAATAAAAATTATAAAGAATATTGTTTAAAAATAGAACGTGTCTCGACACATGAAGACGAGCGTTTGTATTAAGAGTACTAGTAATTGAGGAAATATAAGAAGTATTGGAGAATCCATTTTTATTATCATAAATAAACCTCGATCCCGGTATAAGCAGCCAAGCGAGTTACTGCCTCTGGTCCACCCCACAGGACGAAGTAAGTTTACTTTATGGTAGTGGGAGCTGGGTATGTCAGAAGAAGCATGAAAGTAGGTTAAATGCGGTCGAAATGCGTGCGCTCCGGAAAATTTGTGGAG
>DVZN01000605.1:0-12401 GCA_018237365.1 Caria ino melicerta
TGTGGCCGATTTGTTTGACAGTGTCATTACAATTTTATTCACAATTTTACGAAAATACTCGACAATCCCAATTTTGCTCGAATAGACTCGAAATATTTATTTTTTTACGTTTTATAATTCAGGTAAGGTTTCGATCGAGTCTACCGTACCCCTCCACGAAATTATTAATATAGATAATAAAAAAAGAAGAATAAAAAATATAATGGAATAAAAATCCGAGAATTACAATTGAAAAAAAAAATACATTTATTACTAACATTTTCACAACAAATTATTTCCTAAATATAAGTTACAAAAACGAAAAACGATTGAGTCACGAAATATAAATTTAAAAAGAAATATATTAATTAGCGTTTTAAACAAAATAATTATTTGATTTAAACCATTATTATTAATGTAGACCAAAATTCCTCTCCTTTTTCTTAATAACTACCTACTTTCTTGTATTTCTCAAATGAATTTTAAAATCAATAATATAATTATCTAATAGTTTTTTTAAGCCTTTGCTATCGCGAGATCCCGTTGCTTGCTTGAGGATATATATCTCTTTATTTTTCTGATAATTATATAAAAAAGCACTTAAGAAAAAAAGGTTATTTGATACTCGTTTTTATTGCCAAAATTTAGGGTCCAAAAATTCTTTAATGTGCCGAAATACTCTGTAATTTTCAAATTAGAATTATTGGTTGCTATAACCTAATGTTTTAATTTTAAAATTTCTATTCATTTATTAAAAGTTATTCCTTAATTGAAAGGTTTCATAAGAATCATTACTGAAATGTTAAAACAATACTGTAATTACCAGTATAAATGTAAAAACAATAACAAAGTCAAAGTCTGAATGAACAATGTAAATAATGAAAGCCTCGTCTATGATAGCTTTCGTTTAAAATGGCTTTTGTTCGCAGTGGGAATAAATTATACAGTCCGATATAGGGGTCCCGATATAGTCCTTAAGGAGGACATTTTAATAAATTTAAAATAACGATTATCGTTGTCTTGCAGAGTCGTGATTTCGTTAAGTTCGTGGTCGGTTCTAGGGACGGAATAAGTCGTCACGAACGATTACTAAATTAATTAGGGACCAGGTCTGATGTAGATTGCGCTTGAGATTATTTTCCCACACGGACTCTGATTTAGATACTGATGGTGTAACTATTGTTGTAGTCATTGTAACGAGCTTTACATAATTTTGGCAATGACGCGTCTTAAGAGCTCCACGTGGTAAATTTTCTTGTTAAGTTTTCATACAGATGATGAGTATCCAACTTAGTATTTATGGTGTGGTCAAAGTACCAGATGCCATCTTGAAATGTAATAAATATCTTTACGCCTTTCACCTTTAGTTTAGTGAAGAAAATTAAAGCAATTTCAGTCATATATAATTTCTACATAATCCACATTTTATAGAAGTTTGGTTGTGATAACGAATGAGATAGTCATTTTAAAAGATTTTTAGAGAAAGCAAAAACATGTTAGATTTTACACGTTTGCCAATATAATATTTTCCTAATTCACGAATCACTACATACTATAAAATAAAACAAAGTCGCCTGCGCGTCTATTTGTACCTATGTATGGTTAGATCTTTAAAACTACGTATCGGATTTTGATGCGGTTTTTATTCATAGAGTGATTGAACAGGAAGGTTTATATGAATAATACATGCACTGACATTGCACATGCTGGCTGAACCGTATGAGATAGATTAAAATAATGTGTATTGTATATCTTAAAAAAGTCTACGTTGGCATAATATGTCTATCTCTTAGGGGTAACACACAATAACCATTTTTTGTCCTTTTTACGAGAAATATAATATTTAGTATCAGCTTTGCAGCCGTGCGAAGCTGCGGCGGGTCGCTAGTTGAATATAAAAAAAAAATTGGTCTACATGTCACGGTCAGATTTTAGAATCGATTACTTCGAGGTAGTATTTCATGTAAAAAGTTCAATTTGTTTTACTTATTTATGTAAAGTAAAGACCAAAGGGTCAAGATACAATATTGTTTAATTATTATTTGTTATTGTTATAACGTTGAATGTGTTCCATATGCATAATATTGTTCGTTTGAATGATATAATGATTGCATGGTAAGGACGAATTGACATAAACTGCTTTATCGGCCAATAATTCGTTTATTTTATATATGGCCTTCATTATTTAAGAAATAATCTCGCATTTAGCTGTTCATAACATCATCAAATGCAGATCATTTATTGATCTAAAAAACCACTTAAACGTATCTGAGCACGACATAATATATCATATTCACTCAACAAAGTCGTATGCGATTTCTGTATTCCTAGTAGTAAAAGAATATTGTTTTATCTTCTTGCACTTTATGAATCATAAATATTATTAATTTCGCCAAGGAAGTACGGTCTATAACGACATTATAAAAAACGTGGATTTAGGTTAATATTTTGTGTTTATGAAATTATATTTGGTACGTAAAGGAAAAAGTTATTACGCAAAGATAAGTTTTAAACTAAATGAATCTTTACTTATGAATTAACTATTGAGTGTTCCATTTGAAACAAACAGGTAACATAAAAACGAGATCTCATCTTGATAATGTGAAGTTTAAAACGTTCTAAGAGATGACACTTTTCCTATTAAAATACATTATTTTTATGTGCGATTTGGATGGAAATATAAATAGAAAAAAATTGGGTTAGCAAAAATTTTAAATTAAAACAATTACAAGTGATAGGTCTATTTTACGTGCCTTTTAAGCTGAAGCTTTTCTGCTTGTAACAGTCTTTTTATACTTTTATTTTCGTCATTACTGTCCTCTTGGTCCATGTACGAGTAGTGATACATATATTTTTTTTGTATTTAGTTAATACCCATTTATCAAAAAGGTAATATTTTCACTAAAAATAGTGAAAATATTGTCTTGCATATAAAAAAAGCTAAAATATTATTGTTACATGAAAGTCTTAACTTTTAAAAAATTCAGTTAACTTTCTTATCGGCTTACATTAAAGAAAGGTCGCGCCAGTTGTTTCGGGTTGAAGGTTAGAGTCCATGGCTAGAGTGGTGATTCACCGCGTCGCCGCGAGATGGCTCGTATATTATGAAACAGCTCTGTTTAGTCTTTAGAATTCCTCGCCCGTTCTGTTCGCCTGGTACTTTTGGAACCATATTTGGCACTTTCGTTTTTACTTGCCCGTTTTTATCGGTTTACAAACAAGTTTTGTTTTTTATAAATATGTTCATTGCGTTTTTAAATTATTTATCAATACCTACGTTATATAAATTTATTGTATGCTGTGTATGTAATATCATGTTATTTCTTTATTTATTTAAAATTATTTTTACAATACTAATTTCATCACTCATCATCATTTTAAATTTGCGAGCATATTTTTACTATTGCTATAGCTTCTTCATTATGTCCATGCAGAGAGATGATCTGTGTCCAGGCTTCTTGAATTCATTGCAAACGAATAAATTGTGTAATCTGTGCCCTTTTTATCAAGCAATAATATTTTCAATCTTTATAACCTATATTAAATCGTCAATATTTTTGATTTGCAAATCAGTTATGATGCGGTTTTGGGGTCATTTCGGTTTTATTTATGAGTAACGCGGCCATTTTACCAGTAGGGGTCATTGTGTTCATGTTTTAAATATCATTTTTTGTGGTTTTTAAAATCTTTATGGACGCCTGTTTTAGCAACCGTTTAAATAATGCTATTTAACTGCATAGCGGGTATAAAAACACTCACTTTTTAACTATTATAATATGGATAATATTATTATTGATAAAACTATACATTGACACAAATATAATATGACCGTTGGTTACTGCAGTTTGTGTTAGATAAAGTATAATTAAATAATTTATTTAATATTTTTTATTTTAATTATAAAATAACTAGTAATACAATACAAAAAAAATAAGAAAACCGATTATTTTTGTAATTGATTAGAATATTTACACACCCGAATGAGGTAGGTAACTAGTAGTAAGAAAAATATTGGCACTATTAAGTACTTTGTACTTAATATTTTAAAACTTTGTGAAAACAGATTTTTATCCGTAGTCTATCTTATAAACTCTTACGTTTATTATTCCACATCTGTGGAATAAATGCGATAAATAGAAATGTTTATTATTTGTTTTAAAATACCGAAAATTAGGTTTTGGCTAACTAGAACATGCAAAACTAGCGCCACACACGAAGTGTAAACCGTCTGAGATTAGCATTACAAAATAGTGCGGGCCGTGAGATATGGGTCGCAGATGCGCCCGCGCTGGCAATTACAGTACGCAACATATAATTGTTTCATTTAGCTGCCTTCTTACTTCTGTACTACCAGTTACCAAGTTGCGATCACTTTGTATAAAAAATTAGTTCCAATTAAATGGAATTAATTAGAAAGGCATATCTATGCGTCCTTGTCTATGTGACAGATATGTCAAAAATGTAGAATTTAAAATAGTTTAAGAATCGTCGATCGAAAATCTAGTAAGGCACTTGATTTCTTTATATTTCAACATTGAATTTTTAAGTTTGATAAATTTCGGCTCATAATGGCGACACTCTTTAAACCGTTTTCTTTTAAACAAGAGATAAACCTATTATATTGGTTTTTAGATTTTAATCTCTCAAACTAATAGTGGTACCAAGTCCTTATTAAATATGGAATTCCAGGTTTTTTCGTTTGCAATTTTTTGTTATTCATTCATTTTATTAATCATTAATTAGACTTTCGGAAAAGTTTACAGTCGTTGCATACTAATTTAATACACACGTATAATCTAAAGAATTTTCCAATTAATGTTTTGCTAAGTTCAGTTTGATGATTCAGCTATAGTTTCACAGTGAAACATTCACTGTATCATATTGCTTGTATTAGAAAACTTTGAATTTTTTTGTTCGTTTTTAAAAGTATGCAATGACATTATACCAAAAGTCTTCATAGAAGGTTTCGAATTGAAATTATAATATACAAATTTAAAAGTCGTTTAAGAAATGGGCAAAGTGACGGCGTGTGAAGACAAGTTTGTTACTAGGAGAAAATGGCTGATAGAGTATTACTACGAAGATGTTATTGTTAAAAGATTCACCGGTTACGCTATCTTTTCTCTTGGCGTGGTGTAATATGAAAGCTGAGTAACGAGGGGCAGGGAGGGCTTAGATTGATTGGCCGGTCGGTGGGAAGGGAACGTCTGGCGTATCGGCCCGCCTCTCAGTAACACCTAGCGTAAACGCCTCGACGTTATGCGCGCCTAGTACTAGATGCCATTGGCGATCCAAATATGCCCTCGATAAACGTAAGCTAATCCGGATCAAATCTCCAATTTTGTCTAATATCACGTTCTTGAAGAATTTATAAAGAATAGTTTTAAAGCCACAAGAATTTTATTTCTATTAAAGTAAATATATAATAACAGTTAATTTACAATATAATATTTATTTATATGGTCAAAATATTTATAAAAGTATTAAAGACTGGATCAAAAATTCTAAAGCGACACAAGATTTAATTTGTCAATAAGCGTGCTTATCTATTTTCTCAATTATTAAGTACTATACACATTTCAGTAACACGCTAACAAAATACGCATGACATTTGCCATCTTTAATAAACATAAAAGCTGTTATATGCCAATTATTTACATGCCAATCGTTGGAATTACCGAAATCGATAAGTTACCATCAGTAAACCTTTCCATATGAATTAAAAAACGCCTAAGTTACGTTAGTCGGTCTTGGCGGAACTAGCAAGTTTTGTAAAGCCATTAATAACTATATCATATCTATGTTAAATATGAGGATTACAAATATCAAATTTTTGTTAGACCATTTTTTTAAAGGTGTTCAAAGTGTACAACTATATAGACAATGGTAATAGTTCGTATTTATTTTAATTTCTTGGCACGACCCTAAGCAGCAAATGTCCTTTGTAAGTGTCAAAAGAACGTTTTCACTCTTCACAGAAACTGGCGCTGATCCTACTTTACACCGACTTGACTAATTTTAGGTTATCGCTATCTACCTTCAACTTACAGAAAAAGGAATAGACGAGACGAGTTTAGTGCTGTTAAATTAATATTTTGTTTTTAATATATAGTGCTGTATTTTTAATATTAGTATGGACTGGATGAAAAAGTGCAATTTGGAATCCATAGAATCAATCAAAGATTTCATGTTGTATCAATTATTGCAAAAAAAAAGTTTTATTTAGAGCGAAAACGAATTCAAAGCAGAATTTGCTTTGGAAATTGGTCCAGTCGTTTTAAAGTTATAAACAGTATAAACAACCCTACTTTGTTTTTGGTCAAAGATTTATTTAATGGCTACTAAAACACTTCTTGACATACGACCACACGTGGGTGGAACAAATACTTCGAGAAAGATGACCATTGCATTTGAAACATGACTTTCTTTTCTGAATCCTTTATTTGCCTTTTTGTTGTATTGTGATTTAGTTATTAATTTCTTAAAGGGATTTTGCAAATATATATACGATTTATTTTTTACTAGAGACCCGCCCCTAGAAAATATATTTAGTATGGTCTTTGCACGGTGCAAAGATCATACTAAATATATTTCTTGTAAAAAGTAAAGGACAAAAAGTAGTTATCCCTAAGAGATAGACATATACCGTTACGGACTTTTTGTAGATCATTTTAAGCTGTACAATACTGTAGTATCAAACTTCGTTCCGTAGTTTTAGCGATCTAAGCTTACATAGGGACAGACAGACGTGAAGCGACTTTATTTTATACTTTGTTGTTATTACATCATTTATTTTGCATTTTAGTTTAATCAAAGTTCATTTTATAGAAAAGTAAGCTTTGAAATGATCCAATCAAAACAAAATAAATATCAACGAGGCAGCAGTAAACCAAACTATGTTTTGAAAATCTAAATATATAAAACGCAAATGTGACTGACTGACTGATCTATCAACGCACAGCCCAAACTACTGGACCGATCGGGCTGAAATCTGGCATGTAGATAGCAAAAAAAATGAAACATTAATTTGATCCTAATTTACTAATATAAGTTTATATTTAATTACACACTAGCTGTTACCAGCAATTTTGCTTACGATTTTTTATCTTCTACCCCTGCGCTTATTACCTCTACTCTTACGCCTGTTTCCACTCAATTTCTTCATAGATTAATTTGAATATTTCACTCTTTAAGGGGCCAGTTTCGAAAAATAAATGTTAATGTCACAAATGATTAAACATGCCAAAATACATCTATAATTTAAAAATACAAACAGCTTTACAAAATAATAGACAGACTCACGTTTATAATTTTAGGATGGTCAAGAAGTGAATATAATGATTAAAACCTAGCTTTTAGTTTATTTTTTATCACCTTCACATGTATTAATATGTATCAAATCTTGTCCACCCACTTAATCACTTAAAATGTCGTCCTGTTTGACTTATTCCAAACTTTGCACATTTTTGTTTCGTATTGTTAGACACAATTTTTTAATTTTATTATCAGATCAGTTCCTCATTACAGTTTTTATTGGATTTTTACAGATAGCTGTGCTATATATCATGTTTATTTAATAAATTACGGACTTTCGACCGCTGTTAGCCTTCTGGCTGTTTCGCATTCAAGACTATAACTTAAAAATACATTTGTAATCATTTATTTGTAAAATAAAAAAGATTAATTATAACAGTACAGATATAATATTTATAATAGTGATTTCAAGTGAATGCGGGTCCCAAAACTTGAATTTTGTGTAATTAAAAATATAGCACAACAAATAATGAGCATTAAAGGCTCTGTTGAATTTAAACCTTGCAAAGTATCCGAAAATTTTAATTAAAGACCATCTCTCTTTGTAATTATCCCGCAGGCATGCACTCCGAAATATGTTCGCGAAGCGTCTTCCATTAGCGCCACAATTTACCAAATGGGTACATTTTAAATTTTAAATTGGAATTTGTATATTTTTTTTCTAAAATGCAAAAGTTTTAAGAATGGCTATCATCAACAAATTTTACAAAATGGGTACATTTTAAGTTGAAAATAACATACTTTATTATAAAAATATAATTAAAGAGGTAAAAAGTACCTCCTTTATTCTACCTTCATTATTCGAGATAAACATATCAATGAGGAAAATTGCGTTACTATGTACATTTTTCATCTATTTAGCATTAAGGAATTACAACTAGTTATTGTAATATTTAATTGGCGAGACCGTTGATCATTCCATATTATTACTTAGTCCTGGGCAAAGTGTTTTCTTCAGACGAGAGAACTGGAAAACTTTTGCTACGAATAATATTTTTGCTTCTGGTGTCAGAGGATTACTCGCGTTTGCTTGAAAATGGAAAATACATTCAAATACTTGCTGTACAGTCGGGTAATAACTGTCGTTTCGATTATGATAAAATTTAATGTAAATAAAAGTATAAAAAAGTTTTTATGGTTTGATGGAAGAATAATCTACACCTCCTGTAATATATTTTCATCGAAAGGTCACTTATTTATTTATTGAATTATTCATTAATGAATCATCCATTTTTACATTTACTTGCATGAATCTCCGAAACTACAATCAATCTCGGTGTAAAATTCATTTTAATAGTTCAACTATTAAAATGAATTTTACACCGAGATTGATTTAAAGTAGAGATGACCTTAGCTAAAAAAATGAACTTTGTTATTTCTTTACTCAATACATTAAAAACTAATTTATTCTTTTACGAATATCTAAATACTAATTTTCAGATTTTTTGCTCTCTTTCAGAAAATCTTATTAAATCCATTAATTAAAGTTAAAATTATCGTATGAACTGTTTGGGGATTTATTCCCTTTACGAGAATTATAGTCTTCTGATAAATCATATTAAGTTGCCGTCTCGCTGGCCGAATGGTGAGCGTAGTTGCCTTACCACGTCGACGAATGGCCAGGCTCGGGTACGATTCTCGACTGGAGAGGGAAATTCCGGACGGAGGCGTTTGTGTGATACATATAGATTTTCGCATTTCTGGGTCTGGGTGTTTATTAAATTTATTCAGATCGTTGACTTACACACCTATCATAAACAAATAATTTGCTTACTTCTGTCATTGAGACACATGACAGACTCTTGTCACGCATACACGTTGCGATATAGTCGAAAAAACATTTGGGCAGCTATTCCTTTCTAACTTCAGAGCCGCACACCAAGATAATTTGTATTTCGCGACTAAAACATAAATAAATTACAAACCTTCATAATAAATCACAGATAATCAATTACTGAACAGATGTTTATTTTTTCTACGGTCAACCCTACAATGCAGCTACATTACACTTGCAGATATCCAGTCATTATCGCTTGTAATGAGCACCTTGTAGACAAACAGCCAGTGCACCCGAGTTACAGACTTAAGCGGCTGTGTATCATACCTTGCGTTTGTTTTGACAGGTCACAATATATCGCTGCAATTAGAGAACTGGATTAATATGTGCTAGTAACGTCTTTGTTGTTTCTATATGGCAAGGATCATTTGTCATTATAATAACCTCACTCCTCAAGTATGATGAACAATCTTTGTATCTATTTGTTATTCCACATAAGAATGTCGTTTGCCGATACATGTACGAACCATTCACCCGAACAAGTCGTTTCTCTAAATTTTTGTTTAAAGACAAGCAAGTGGACGGATTCCCTGATTATAATTGATTGCTCAGCAATTATTATTGAAGGGCAAATATCTAGATTTTTATTAATAGAAGATAATTGTGATAAATCATATTGTGGGTCACTAAAGTGCAATCATTTATCTGCAGCATAAACACTCTCTATAATATGACCCCTAACAATGGTGCTGGTTACGGTGGATCCTCTTCTTTCCCATTTATACCATATTCATACTTCAAACGATTCCAACCAGTCAAACATGGTGAAAATTAGTTCTAAGTGTGGGTTTACATTAATTTTTCCACGCTAATGTTAATTCTCATCTAGTAGCACCCACGATTAGCACACGTTATTAGTCACAGGTGGTAAGTCTGTCGCCGTATCGGGCAAATAATTTTATAAGTATTTTATTTCTCAATCCAACAACCCTTTTCATTTAATAAGTTTAAGGTTTTATGTATATTATCTGCAAACTTCGGTGGAGCTCAACAAGACAGAAATTCTGTGAAATGTTCCCTCATCAATGTTAAGAACAACTGTTACAGATGATCGGTTTATCCGCTCAAGCTTGTATTGTGCATCGTTCGAAAATTTGTAAGGCACAAGTGTGACTTGTCAGGAGCCGGTTCTGGAGTAAACGTCGTAAGCCTCGTGGGATAAAATACGTGCAGCGGTGACGAACCTTCTTAATTGTATCGGTTATTCGTTACTGAGTTTTGAGTCTCGCTTAAAATTAGCTTTTTCTTTTGATCTTAACGATTTTGCTTCGTTAAAGTTTGATCTTTACAGTACAGTATAATTTAATTAAAATGACATGTGTTTATGGTGACTTTAAAAGATTGAACTTTTAATATATTGAAATTGTTTTCGGTTTTAATTACTTGTCTTTTTTAAGGTGACATGGTAGGGAAATGTAGTGAAATATGGCTTTAGATGCAAAGCGCTCCCATTCTGATATTTCGATGATATATCCGTTCTGATCTTTTGCCTTAAAAAAAAACTAAGTTCATAACAGGATTGGAATGTTTGTTGGGATTGCATATAAATTTTGTATATATATTTATATAAACATTCTCATAAAATTTTGTATATACAGTTCACTCCTACTGATGGTGTTTAGTGCTGTTTATCGACCATGAGTTTACAATCGAGAAACTCGCTAGCGTCTTCGTAAATTATTAGTACGAGGATATGGTACAGCGCCCTTATTGGTTACAGAATGAATTTCTCATACAAATAAAGCTAGTAATTTACGGAGATGCTAGCGAGTTTCTAGATTGCAAACTTATAGTAGAAGTACTGTTATGCAACTTGCGCAGTTAATGAATATGAACGCTTATGGAAGAACGTAATCCCCCACTACAGGTGTATACACACTTAAGAGGAGTATCCTTAGTTCTATACAAAAAGAGCAATATAAAATAATAAAATGCAGACTAATGAATGTTCATATTTAGAGACACTGTAATTTTGCATTTAAAAAACGAGTTAAATAAAAATTGAAAGAAAATTCATCACTTGTCTGTTGTCTATTTCAATTGTCCTGCTGCAACTCAGCTTAAAAATGATGTATTTATGCTTTTAAGCTACTCAAACTAGCTTTATAGAGATAATTTATAGTATATTAATATAGTATTGTAATTTATTAGACTACGAATCCTGCCTCCGAGATCATAAAAATGAATGTTTTTGAAATGTTTTTTGTCACCGTGTAATAATAATACGATTCAACCGATTTTGCATACCGGCGTTACATATAGTGAATAAAATATATACATATCTTCACGCCAAGTACCTTACGGAGTAGACAGAGAGTATCAAGTCAAATCATTAATAAACATGCCTTGGACTAATCACACATATTACATTAATCTTACCTCAAAATGAGCAAATTATTTGCTTGTGATATTCGAGTTATTCAACGATATTATACATAGAAATACATATATAAATACCAGAAAAAATTTAATATACACCCTGACCCAGAAATCTTAGTGTTTATTTTCATCATACAAACGCCTGCGACCGTAGGGAATTTGAACCCGAGTCTCGCTATTCGTTGATGTGTTAAGGCAACTACGCTCACCACTCGGTCAGCGAGACGGTCACAGATTGTTTATTACTGTACAAGTATCTCATGATCTTGGTAATTAATATGGTACTTTTTAATTTACATCGCAAGATGCGGCGAATTATTTTATACAGAAATTTAATGTCGCAACATAGTTAATGCACGCGAGAATATAATTTTTTGAAATCATGTCTTAAGTCTATCCGAGAATAATTCACGATGCTGCAAACGTGTACATAATTACTGTAATCCCTTGATGTATGTGATAAATTATATTTTACACGCAATCACCTGTGTACACCTGGTGGACAGTTAGAAGCATCTTGTGCGTCGTCTAACGTGTCACTCTACAAGGGGGTACCCACAGAGTTTTTAACAATATTTTTGTGAGTATTTGAGCAAATTGAGTTAATAATAATCATATTGTAATTCA
Organism: Caria ino melicerta; assembly: GCA_018237365.1. Lineage (NCBI taxonomy): Eukaryota > Metazoa > Arthropoda > Insecta > Lepidoptera > Riodinidae > Caria > Caria ino. The sequence goes on from DVZN01000605.1 coordinate 12,137, forward strand.
CATAAAGCGCTGCTATTTCTTTTATAATATTGGAAGGCAAACAAGCAGATGGATTTCCTGATTTTAAGAAACTCACGCCGCCTGTAGACACCATAGTTTATAATGGTGTGTTGCTAACCATGATGTTAGGCCTAAAGTAGGTTTACTGGCTACCCGTCCTCCAACCGGAACACGTCAATGACAAGGACTAGCACGGCCATTTTAGAACCGACTAATCGGCTAGTCAGTCTTAGTCGGCACCTCACTACATAATATAAAACAAAGT